>JAOUQT010011360.1:0-12170 GCA_025769995.1 Xyliphius kryptos | reverse complement strand
CCCCCCCTCCCCTCGCCGCCACACACTAGAAAATTGGGACGCCAAATAGGTTTCACGGGCCACAGCTTGGTCCTTACGAAGAATATACTGGCTGACTATTGCTGGACGCAGAGTCCAAAAAAGACCAAAAGCACAGGGCTAGTGTTAAAAATTGCAGTGGAAATTTCACAAAAGATATGAGAGACAAGTGGAACATCCTCTAGACGGAACATGCCCTGGATTGGCAGGCAGAACATTAAAAGGCTGAGTTGTCCACTGGGTCCCAGGGTTGTATCACGGGAGCGAAAAGGGTTAAGAGCCTTGCTCAACACCCACATTAGTAAATTCAGTAATCCATGCTCTCTGAGTCTTCTACCAATACTGAATTGTGCATTTGTCATCAGGTAATTGCCATATAAAATGTACTTTGCAGTTTATAACAATTACAGAGTGTAGTCTGCAAACTGATGGACGATGGTTTGTGATTGTTGAAGTACAAAGTCCATCTTTACACTAAGTTGAACTGAGAACATGGACAATAAATGGAGCAAAAAGGGACACGTCCATTGTCGGGCAGTCAGGGCTTTCAAAGTCTTTGTCAAAAGCCTGAAACTATCTGAATCACAGACTGATAATAATTATATTTTGTTAATGAATACATATTGAATAATTCTAAATTGTCCGCTTCCTTTTATAGCGTTTCCCCCGGTTGCGTCACTTCCAGACGTGTATTTTCTTATTACAGCATTTAACCGATCACTTCTTAATAAAAATAATTAAATTCTTTTTAAGGAAAAAAAGAAAGGATGGATTTTGTGTACAAATAATCAGGATTTAATCATGATTTTCGGTAAGTGTTACTTTCCTAAATATTGCAATTTTACAAAGTTATTGTTGGTGATTTTTTGTGTGTTGCTACATGAGAGAAATGAAGGGGGTATGAATGGACCAGAGATAGGATTTCACCGGCTTTATTTAGTCATTATTTTGAATGTATTAAAACGCATGTGGCCCTGGCGTTTATGCGAGCTATCCTCTTGCAGTACGTGATGTTACAGATTATAAAGGGCGCACACGTTCATTGGACATTGCCGCTTTTTTGTTTTTATAAAACAGTAAAATATTTATTGACAGGTTAACTAATTCAGACAAAGCATTACTGAAGGCCTGGGTGTAAAATGCATGACCCACCACTAATATAAACATACAGTCATGGACAAAAGTTTTGAGAATGATAAAAAAAATATTTTTTACACATTTTTACTTCAGTTTTTATAAGGGCAATTTGCATATATGATGCATATGTGATGCACAGCTGAAAAACATACGTATAAGGCAGCATAAAAGGAGCACAACATTCTAGGTTTGTAAGTATCTGAAGCATCAGCAGTTGTTGGCTTACTTACAGGCTCAAAAAGGCCAAAAAGAAACAACTTTCTTTAAAGACCTGTCAGTTCATTGTGTTTAGGAAGGAAGGCTACTCAATGCGAGTTATTAAAAGGAAAAGACTAGTGTGCCAAAGAGAAAAGACAAAATTCAAATTTGTGGTTTTTGGAACAAACAGAACAATTGTGAGGCGCAGGACCAATGAAAAGATGTAAGTCATCTGTCAAGCATAGTGGTGGGACCGTGATGTCTGGGGATGCTTTGAAGTGGAAGGGATCTTAAAAAAGAAACCCACAAGATTTTGCAACGCCATGTCATACCCTGTGGACAGCACTTGATTGGGGCCAATTTCACACCACCAATTGTGTCAGCAATATTAAAGAAATAAGGGGTCGGATGGAGTTCGGACTAATGAAATGGCCACAAAGACCACAAACTGGATTTTTAAATGTCTTTTCTCTTTGGTCCATCGCAGTCTTTTTAATGTCTCGCATTAATTTATGGCCTTCCTTCCCTAACACAACAAAATTGTAGAAAGTTGTTTCTTTCTAACCTGTTTAAGCCTATAAGCAAGCCTACAACTGCTGATGCTTCAGATACTTAACTAACCTAAAATGTTGTGCTTCCTTTTATGCTCACTAATAAGTATAAAGTTTTTCAACTGTGCATCACAAGTACAGTCTCCTGAACCCCAATGAGCTGTTGTGGGAGCAGCTTGACTGTATGGTACGAAGGAAGACTTCATCAAGGCAATCCATGTTGTGGGAGATGCTACAGGGCATGGGGTGAAATCACATCAGATTAACTCAAAATGTTGACCGCTGAAATGTTTCAAGTCTGCCAGGCTGTAATTGCGGCAAAAGGGGGCTTCTTTGATGAATTTGAAGTACACAGTCATTTTCACTGAAATCAATATTTCCTACTCTGACTATGTCTGCATGTCCTGTTGACTTGCTTAATTTCATAATCTTAAGTGTGTTTTTATTTAAAAAAAGGAACATTTCACTGTGATCCTAAACTTAAGCGGTAGTGTATATGTTTTGTTGTTCTTGCTCAGACTAACAAAATCCTGACAACCCTAAAGAACACAACTTTGAGCCAGATTTGACCTCTTGTTTAAACCCTTTCTAAAATTTTATGTTGACTGTACTTTGCATGGGAGATTTTGAAGACGAATAAATTACATTGTAATAAAATTGATGGTATACAAAGAGACAACAAGGACATTAGGACATCTACACATTATACCTACCAGAGCTTGCCATTTAAAGGTGGTCCACTTTTGCAGCTATAACAGTGTCCACGGTTATAGGGTGGATATTGAAATGTTTTGAAGTTTAGACCCTATTTTGAAAGAGAGTTCTTTGTTCATCCATAAGGTGTTGGTTGTTTATAGCGCTGTCGGGCGGTGGGTTTCTCAGAAATAAAACTTGTGTATTAGACTTGTACATGTTTTCATGGTTTGTATGAAAGAAAAAAAACATGGATGCTGTCGAGCTTTACTACGTTTGCTATGTTTTTTTAAGTGTTTTTGAGCACATAAGTAAAATAACATACATTATGGTAGATGTAAGGGGGGGAATCGGTCTCTTGCTACCAGCGCTATATGATGTCACAGCTTATTTAGCAGCACACACCATCAGGCAGAGCAGCATCAGGTACACGAATGAGGATTACTGATCTACCGCTCCACCTCTCCTCCACCCAGTGTCACCGTATCACAATAACGTTTCTATTATAATTTACCTACAAATTGTAGGTCATAATTTGACATTTTGGAAATATCGTTTACGTCACCGCTTGGCCAGTTCGTGCTGCATCAAAAAACTAGATGTATCTGACTTTAGCTTCCGACTTCACAGGGTGTTTCTGAGGCACCTTTTTAAAGATAAAACCAACATCGCTTGAAAGCGTGGTCATACCAGGTCACTGTGGGATGAATGCCACCTTCTGCTTGATCCTCACCGTGGTTCTAAATCTCACTTCATATTGTTCACCACTACTAAATGGTGAAATGATCTTCCAAACTCTGTACATAATGCTGAGACATTAGGATCTTCAAGAAACAATTTTAAAAGTGAAAAATCTAGGCATTAAAACCACATTGGATAATGATCAGATTTGATCCAACAGTGTAGACGGTTCTTTATTAGATACTGTCTTGTGTTCTTGTAAATGACTAAAAGTGAATGCTGAAACAGAAAAGAAACTGAATATGGACTATATAGTTTAAGCGCATATGTAGCAAAGTTTAAACAATTTAAAATGCGCTGATTGCTAATTTTGGCTTCCTTTTTGTCCTTATTTCTATGTAGGTTTATAATTTGGAATAAACATCCTTTTATTATGGAAAAGCGCGAACCTGTCTCCATCCTCCCAGTAAACCAGAGCAACTTTCCCGCCAAACTATGGCAACTGGTGAACGATCCTGAGATGGAGGCCATACGCTGGGATTCTAGTGGAAAAGGAATCCTAATCGTTCAGCAAGATTTTGAAGCAATGATGCGCTCTAACAGCAAGCTCGACAAGTCGGCATATTCATTTAAAACTACCAACTTCAGCAGTTTTATACGTCAGCTTAACCTTTATGGCTTTAAAAAGGATTCCCGGTACCATAGTGAGTCAGAAACCCAAACTGATACGCCAAGAAAAAATGTCCTTAATTATCACAGCCCAAACTTTAAACAAGGCCACCCAGAACTTCTGATCGGCTTAATGCGGTATACAAAATATAATAAAGCAAAACTTAATGCAGGAATGGAAGTAAAATGCCGACCACCAAACCGCCATCAGCGCATGTTACTAAATTCAACTGGGAAAAACTCTGAAGAAAAGGGAAATGGTAAGACATTTTTAATGTACAAAGATGAGCTAAGTTATGTTAAGATGTATTTAGAGGAGCTTCTTATGACATATAATTCACTAGCCATTTTTAAATTCTCTAATGTAGTGTTTCTCAAATAGCGGGACTTTTAGGCCAATACGTTCTGGGTAGGTCGTGGACAGCTTGTAAAGAATAAATACAGTAAAACCTTTGTTTTCGGATATTCATCAATTTTCTCCCCGAAAATGACGTCTGTGATTTTGGATTTAATTTTTGTGCTCACATGGCGTGAACATTACATTTCCCTTGCAAAGTGAAGGTGAAAAAAAGTTCATCATAAAATACGAAATCGGTATTGAAAATGCTGGAAATCAGCCGCGTATACGGAAAGTTGTCGTCCATGAAAAGTTCCATTGTGGCAAAAAAAAAAAAGCGATAAAGAAGCTAATGTAGCAAAAGGTGTTAAAGAAATGTCAAAGCTAATATTGATTTGGATCAAAATCAGTTAGTGTCTGTTTAATGCAATTGCAGTCAAACGGCAGAATCAAAGATGTAAGAAGAAAGATGCAACTCCTCAGGACCTACAGTGTCCCAGCTCTTCACAATGTGACCGAACACCTTTACCATCTTTTGCATGTGGACGAGGCATGTAGCACTTCTCACGATGGCAATAAAGTGCTACCTTTCATGTTGTGCCACTTTTCATGTTGTGCCACTATTTCCTGTCAATATCTAGGTCCCCCTGCTCAAAGTTCGATGCAGGTTTCACACAGCCCACACAGACTAATGAGTTCTGGCACCTTTTTTCCTCCATCTTATCTTCCTCGATTTGTACCAGGTAATTCTACTTTCATAAATTTACAATTTTATATCGATTATCAAGATACATTGCAATAAATACATCCTTCCATCCATTGTCCAATCCTTTACTAGGGTCGCCCATCCTGAGAACGTTTCGGGACAGGAAAGGGAACCAATCCACTGCTAAGCCCACACTTAGTGTCAGAGGCACAGGATTGTGCTTTTGTTTTCTCGTCTCGTCTGGTCCGAGATTAATTGGTTCTTGTTTATCTGTTGATTGTCAGTTACTGGGAAATCATTTTTATTCGGTTCAGCTGTGTGTTTACAGTCACGTGTTTGCCTTCATGTCTATTCAACCTTGCCTTACCTTTGTGACTTCCTTTGAACATCATGAAAAAGTTGGCTGCCTCAAATATCCAGCAGGCATCTCACTCTAAAATGCCACCCATCTGCCGATCATCTGCTCTTTCTCGTGTGCAAAGTGGGTGGAAGGGAATCCAATCCGTCTGGCCTCCCCAATTCAGAGTGAGGTGCCTGGATATAGGGGGCAGGCAACTTTATTGTGGGCTATCCTGTATATCAGTCCTATTTAGTCTATGCATGTGTGTTTGTGTCTTATGGTGTTTTCTACATTAAAAACTCTGTAATAACTACAAGTACTCTCGTTGGGGCAGTCGTAGAATTATGATTAAGGAATCAGCCTTGCGACCTGTAGGTCCCACAAGGTGTCCACCATTCCGAGCACATGTGCTCAATTCACTCAGTGAAATTCGCTCAGTGTGTATGTGTGTGTGGTTCACTGCACGGATGTTGAGATTTACTCACAGTCTTAAGTGCCCACAACAGTTTCTGTGGACATTTGACATTTGACCCAACTTTTAATTTCCCAATACAGCAGCGTAATGCCCAATCCAATCAGTAAAGCCCTAGTGATCACAAATCTCAATAAAAATCTTCGATGTCCTCAACAGAAAGGGTAAACAAGCTCAATACACACCACTTCCCTCATGAGTCCATCGTATATCCAACTGGGTTCCATTAGGACATGCTGTTACTCTCAAACCCCCTCTTCTCGTTAAGTAGTTAGTGTCAATATTATTGAGACCATTTAATTAGTTCTATTTTTGTTTTGAAGATCTGTGCTAGCAATTTTTTTACAGAGACACAGGGCCAAATGGAGTAGATAGGACGGAGAGGGAGGGAAAGTGCGTCCACCTCCAGCAAGGGCAAATTGAGAAGATTCATTTAATAACTGTACACACGACCTAAATCTATAGCTGGTAACTGAACTAAGCCAGTTACCCTAAAAACAAAAGTCTACTGTTTCAAAATTCCACACTTTATAGTTCGATTTCTTACTTTTGTTTGTCCTGGTTTGGTTAAAAGAGTTAATCCAGCTGCATTCCTTTCTGCTGTTGCAGTACGTCAATGCTGTCCCCCTGGCTCAATGGATCCAAACGCTACAGGCTTTCATCCATCACCTGTCTCCTACCTCACGTATGGCTGCTACCAAGTAAGAAGTAGCTAGAATTTCATTTTCTAAACGTTTTTAACATATATTTAATATTCAATATTATGTATTAGTTTAGGCTTGCATGCATGTGTGCGTCCGTGTGTGTCCCCTCTACAAATACTGGCATAATGTAAATAAAGCTTAATCTCATCACGGAAATCTACTTTTGCAACACCAACCGGTCTCCCAGGGAAAACGCTTTAACAAAATAAACACAAAACACAAAGCAAAAGAGCTCTTTGAGAGAAAATGAACAGCCAGACTCAAGAGTTCCAGTTTCTCAAAGGCTAAGCACCAGCTAAATGACCACCATGAAGATTTCACATTTTATCTTCTAAAATGTAAACGTGAATATTAAATTAAAACACATACAGTATTTAGTTTAATTTAAAATTCAACGAGTTCAACTAAAATCGACGGAAATGCCTGAGGTTGCTACGGAAATTCCTGGATGTTACCGTGTGACGACACTGGTGAAAAACAGTGAATAACGCCACTATCAAACGGCAGGGTTAACTGAGTTGGACAGTGAATTTTCCAGTGCTGGTTCATCAGATTTGGAAGATATTTTTTAAATAGATGAAGAGGATGAAGCTGCGGTGACTGTGGGGGAGACTGTCTTTAATAACAACATTCACTGTTTAGATTTGAGCCAGAAGAGCTGACCAGAGAGCAGCACAGCACAACCTGAGCCAGTCATCAGAACTGGAAATTTTGACTGGTAGGAACCGCGTTCTTAAACCCCTCGTTAACTTCTTTACATGCCCATATTGTTGGAAAAGCATGCAGAAATATTAGCGTGGTGGCGCTGAGAGAGGAAAGACGGAGGGTCAACAAATGTGTGCCGCAGGAAGAAAGTTATGGGACAGGCTTGGGACTTTTGACAAGTTACAGCAGCCAAAAAGTGTCAGTTTGAGTGTTAATACTGTCTGTAACAGCATACATTTTCAGTGATGCACTGAAAGTCATTCATTTTCACCCAATGGTCAAAGGGAGACATAAACACACAAACACAACAACTAAATAAACACTTAATAAAATACAATTATCCCCTTCCCTTGAGCAAGCCCCTTAACCCTCATCGCCAGGGCTGCTGTAGGATACTTGTAAGTCGCTTTGGATAAAAACGTCTGCTAAATGACCAAATGCAATGTAAATGGCACATCTCCTCCCAGGATGCAACTCCAGGTTCATAGAAAAAAGAATGGAAAAGTGTTAGGGCACAGTGGCGAACTTTTAAATAAAAAGAAATTTGTGGGTGAAAGGTTAAATTTAACACCTAGATTTTAAGCCAAACAGTACTAAAAAATATTGTGGAGTGCCAACCCTCTTTCATTACTAGGTTTCTGTGGTCATTACTAGGTTTCTGTGGAATAGAGTCCTTGGTGACCCCTTTTTCAATTCCACTTACTATCTTTTAAGAATTTGGGTTAATTTCTGCAATCTAAGGGTTTTCTCTTAACCTGCCTAATAAGAGTACATATTATGAGTAATCTTGACACTCAAATACCTAAAAACCTCAAATGCAAAAAGGGAATTGTAGGTAGCCTTAAACTTTGGGCCTCCTGATTTACAAGGAAAACAATCACTTTTGAAAGTAACTTATGTTCTAAAAAATTCTAAAACATATCTTTTAAAAATATATCGTAACTTATATTCCAAAATGAAATGTGGATTCGACCACTGGGATCGTTTCAAGGGGGAGATGCCCAAGATACAGCAGCGGATCGTCTGCATAAAGGTAGACCTTACTCTTTATATATTGTCGCTGAAAACAAGCTTTATCTAACACAAGAAATAAGTAATCATATTCAATCAGATTAAAGGTGACAACTACCTCTGGAACATAAGCAGGACTGGGGAAAAAATAAAATGTAACTTACAAATATTAAAAGGCAAGTGCCGTCCCTTAATAAAACCTGTTTGTTCCTTGAAGCACGTCTGGATTCCAAAAAAGTTGGGACACTAAACAAATTGTGAATAAAAACTGGATGAAATAATGTGGAGATGGCAAAAGTCAATATTTTATTGGTAATAGAACATAGTGTAACATTTTAAAGGAGAAATATGTTGATTCAAAATTTCACAGTGTCAACAAATCCCAAAAAAGTTAGGACAAGTAGCAATAAGTGGCTGGACAAAGGAAATTGAGCATATAATGAACAGCTGGAAGACCAATTAACACTAATTAGGTCAACTGACAACATGATTGGGTATAAAAATAGCTTCTCAGTGTTTCAGTGTCTCTCTGAAGCCAAGAGAATCACCGATTCCACCATTGTTGCTCAGAAAGATAGTGCAGAAATACCAGAATGTTGTTACCCAGCCTAAAATAGCATAGACTTTTAAGTTATCATCAACCGTGCATAACATCATCAAAAGATTCAGAGGATCTGGAACAATCGCTGTGCGTAAGGTCCAATGTCGTAAAACTCTGCCAGATGTTCGTGATCTCTGGGCCCTTAAACGTCACTGCACCTCAAACAGGAATGCCACTGTCAAGGAAATAACAGAATGTACTAGGGAATACTTCCAGAAAGCATTGTCAGTGAACACAATCCACCAAACCAAGAGAACATTTGGTGCATCATAAAGAGGAAGGTGCGGCAAAGAAGGCCCAAGATGATTGAACAGTTAGAGGCCTGCATTATACATAAATGGGAGAGCATTCCTATTTCTAAACTTGAAATTGGTCTCCTCTGTCCCCAGACGTCTGTTGAGTGTTGTAAGAAGTATTTTTTTTCTTAAAATGATACATCCTCTCAGTTTATACTTTTGATCTGTGATTTGTGTTCTATTCTGAATAAAAAATTAGATGTTGGCACCTCCACATCATTGCATTCATTTTTTTATTCACAATTTCTTTAGGGGCCCAACTTTTTTGGAATCCGGTTTGTAAATAGGTGCTGGTCATAAAAATTGAATATTATGAAAAAGTTTGTTCATTACACACAAACTGATACAGATCAAATGTTTTCCTTATAATTTGATGATTATAACAGACAACTAATAAGAACTCCAAATTCAGTATCTCTGAAAATGTTATTATCGTGAAAAGGTTAAATAATAAAGACACCAGGGGGTGCACTCTTACCAGCTAATTACCTCAAATCACCCGCAAAAGCCTTAAAATGGTCTCTGTCTAGTTCTGTAGGCTACACAATCATGGGAAATACTGCTGACTTGACATTTGTCCACACGACAATCATTGACATCTTACACATGGAGGGCAAGACACAAAAGGCCATTGCTAAAGAGGCGAGCTGTTCACAGAGCTGTGTCCAAGCACATTGACAAGAGTGGAGAATGGAAGGACAAAATGTGATCGAAAAATACACAAGCAATAAGGATAAGTGTCCCCTGGAGATTGTGAAATAAAAGCCAGTCCAAAAAAGAGACAGCGTCAGAACGTCTAGCCTGGGCTAAAAATAAAAAGGTCTGCTGCTGCTGAGAGCTCCAAAAGTTCTGTTCTCTGATGAAAGTAAAGTTTGCATGATCTTTGAAAATGTCCCAGAGTCTGGAGGAAGAGAAGAGAGCACAGAATCCATGCTTTTTAAGAACCAGTTTAAAGTTTCCACAGTCAGTGATGGTTTGGGGTGCTATGTCATCTGCTGGAGTTGCTTCATTGTGTTTTCTGAGGTCAAAAGTCCAGAGTTTTATTCAGGGTACACTTTAATTTATACATGCTTCCTCTTAACAAGATTCTGCAAGACTAGGGGTTGTCATATCACAGCTATGCGGATGAAACTCAACTTCTGTGGTCCTGTCCTCAAATGACTCTGCTGCCTCAGGACTGGCTGTAAAATGGAGTCTCTTGAATGTTGGTGATAATGTGTCACCTTCATGGGAAGTGAATTAATTGCACAACGAGAAAATGAGCTTCAGAAGTTTGAGCTGTCACACGTTTAGCACCGCTCTTTTTTGTGTGCAGACCATTTCTCCTTAAAGCTCTCTCATGGACTGTATGTCATTTTTGGCTCACATCACACAGTTTTGGGTTGGTTGCCCCATTTATAGTGTTGTCCTGCTGTAAGTGCTTTACGTTTGCCGGCGTCTGTGACTGAATGACATTTCTGGCACTTTTTATGTTGTTTTCACTGCGTCTGTGATTTTCACAGAGAGCATGCTGTTGTTCAAATCTGTGTTTCAGTGCTGTGGTTCTGAGCAGCAGTGTTTAGCAGTTGAATTAATTGGACCACCTGTGGTACCAGGAGTAGAAGATGAAACTACAGTGTTATATAAAGCATGGCATTTGGGTCTAGCTTCAATCTGCACCCATTGCCCACCTCTAGCTCTACTTACAAAAGTGTTGGCATCCATGCGACCCTCTGGTCCGGTTCTATGCACATCCACTGTCCGGTGCTCAGTTAAGTCCGCCTGTTGTCTGCTCTGCATACTCCAGCACGTTATTTCTTGCACAGTGCCTTGCACTACAGTGCTATAGAAGCATGCCATTTGGTTCTAGCTTCAATTTGCACCCATTACCTGTCTCTTGCCGTACTCGTGGCAGTGCTACCATCCACACTCTGGTTTGGTTTGGTGCGTCTCCACTGCCCTTCTCTGTTAAGTTCACTACCCGCTTTCTGCTGCCCACACCTCTACACATTCCTAGCATAGTACCTCGCAAAGGGCCTTGCACAGTGCCGAAATGCCAGTCCTTAAACTCTGATAGCAACTTTTGAATATCCCTTTTTTAGAGATGCCAAAAACACAGAAAAGCAGCACCAGCAGAAGCAACCTCTCTCACTCGCAGTCACCTGCCAGAATTTCTTTTAAAACAATCTCAAATTCATGACTTTAAACCAATTTCCAATCTACCAATTATCTGTAAAATCATTGAGAAAATTTTCAAGCAAATTTCTAGCTGATTGTCCATAGACAGCAGGCTAGACATATTGAAATTTGGTTTCTGGACCAAGAAGTGTACAGAGACAGCTGTAATTAGGGTCACTAATGACATTTATCTTAAAACAGAGGCTGGAAATTGATCTTTTTGTGTGTCTTGATCTCAGTGCTGCCTTTAATACTATTGACCATTAAAATTCTTATAGATGCGCAAACTGGGATGGACTTTTGAGGAACAGTTCTAAAGTGGTTCACCTCATACCTGCAAGGCAGGATTATTTTGTAGTAACTGCAAGTATGTTCCTGTGACCTGTGGAGTCCTCCAGTGTTCAATTTTGGTTAGCTTTCATTTAATTTATACATGCTTTCTCTTGGCCAGATTCTACGAAACAATGGGCTGTACCATCATAGCTATGCAGATGATACTCAAGATTTATGTCCCCAAAGGACTCCACTTACTCATTGTGTAACCAGAGCTGTTCTACCAGAAGTGTTGAAAGTTATCCATGCTTTTTTTTCTAGCAGGATTTATTACTGCAACAGTTTCTTTACTGGACTTCCAAAAAAAGACCATTAAAGAACCCCTATCTAACAGGCAGAACCTTTAACACTCACATTTCTCTAATCCTTAGGGGGTCTTTCGGTAGCCATTCATATGCATAACGAGCCACAGCCCATCCACACCTTCACCACAGCCAAACAATCTCAAATTCATGACTTTAAACCAATTTCCAATCTACCAATCATCTGTAAAATCATTGAGAAAATTTTCAAGCAAATTTCTAGCTGATTGTCCATAGACAGCAGGCTAGACATATTGAA
>JAOUQT010011352.1:0-12170 GCA_025769995.1 Xyliphius kryptos | reverse complement strand
GTTTGTTGAGTTGGATGTGGAGAACCGAGTTTAGGATGAAATAGATTGAGGGTTGAGAGCTATTGTTTTTGGTGATTATAGTTTATTATAATAACCCGCCGCTACTGCAGCGTGCCGCCGTACTGCATCGAGTGTAATTTTCCAAACTACAAACTGTTCATTACGAACATAAATCAAATTCTGCTTTTGGCATAAAATAACTCCAATCCCTCTTTTACCCGAGTATTTACTAAAACACTGTAATTGCAGCAGAGTAGTGTTACTTTCATTTGCTTTTAGTTCCATTAAGAGTTTGACATTTTTTTAATTACTGTTTTCAACAGTCCTGATAAAAGCATTACTCATTTTTATCTCATATATACATTTAAACACAAGTTCATAAAACAAGTACATTAGTACTGGGTGTGTGGTAGCTCAATGTTTAGGGCAATCGAAGGGTTGGGGGTCACCAATGTGGGTCCTTGAGCAAGACCCTCAACCCTCAAAGCTCCAGGGATTCTGTGTGTAACCCGGTGTTCTGACCCCCAACCCTTAGATTGCAATTAAGTTGGATATTTGTAGGTCATTTTGGAAAAAAAGATCAAATGTAATGTAATATAACAATGTAAGGAACCAAAGAGGAGTCTGGGTGAAGAAAAAAAACAGGCCTAGTTCGTCAACAAACTTCAAAAACCGAAAACGGTACGCCATATTCCTCGAAAAAGTCCAAGCACCCTAAGTGGCTATGCGTGCTACCATCCATCCATCATCTTCCGCTTATTCCTCTTCTAGGGTTACGGTGGGGTTCCCCACACCCATCCAGGGGAGAACGTCTCGGGAAGATACACCCAAAACAGGGCATTCAATTTACCTGGAATGTGGGAGGAAACTGGAAAACCCGGAGGAAACCCATGCGGACACAGGGAGAACTTGGAAACTCCCCCTAAACCCAAACTCCAAACTCCATCGCCCGAGACGTTCTCCCCTGGATGGGCATGGGGAACCCCACCACAATCCTAATAAAGGATTAAGTGGAAGATAATAAATGAATGTATTGTGGGAGGAGACCGGCGCGTCCAGAGGAAACCCATATGAACATGTGGACCTCATTTAAAATCGGAACGCTCTGGATTTCTCGTCTCGTTTTAGGGCAACCGAGCTGAACACTCTGCCGCCAAATTTCATCTGCCGAGATGAAAAAATGCATTACAATCACAATCTGTACATAACTGTCCTGGCCGCTGAAGGAGGCGGCGTCCCTCACAGAGCCTGGGACCTCCCATGGTTTCTTCATAAAAACGCAGCATAACGGAGGGGTTTTTTTTTCCGCCTCTGTAACTTCAGCTTGTGCTTCTGCTGTACATTTACATTTGGTTATTTAGCAGACGCTTTTATCCAACGACCTAAGTATCCCAGCCTTATGATTGGGGTCAGAACACAGGGTTGATGCAGCACCCTGGAGCAATGAGAGTGAAGGGTCTTTCTCAAGAACCCACAACTTCAGTGGACCTGGGATTTAAACCCACAACCCTAAGATTGCAAGCCCAACACCCTACCACCTCTCTTCTCTGTAAAAAGCACTATATGAATAAAGTACTCAAACTTATTTCTTCCGCTTAATCCTCTTCTGCGGTCGCGGTGGGGTTCCCCACACCCATTCAGGGGAGAACATCTTGGGCTGATACACCCAAAACCGGGCACCAATCCATCGCTGGGCACACTCACTCACACGTGGGAATTTAGAGCATCCCAATACCTGGAATACCATGTTTTTGGAATGTGGGAGGAAACCGGAGAACCCGGAGGAAACCCACGCAGACACAGAAAGGACATGGAAACTCCACCCAAACCCAAACTCCAGCGTCCGAGACGTTCTCCCTCAGATGGGCATGGGGAACCCCACCACAACCCTAATAGAGGATTAAGTGGAAGATAATAAATGAATGGACTGTGGGAGGAGACCAGTGCGTCCAGAGGAAACCCATATGGAGACCTGGGATTTAAACCCACAACCCATGGATTGCTAGCCCAACACCCTAACCGCTGAGTTACCACCTCTCTTCTCTGTAAAAAGCACTATATGAATAAATTACTCTACTATCTTATTATCTTTAGCTTAATCCTACGTCGGTCGACAGGGTGGACCCCTGGGTCATCAGGACAGTGCGCCAATTTATCACCGGAGAGACGCACTACTGTCTATAGGCACAATTTAGAACAGTCAATTCACCTTGAATCCATGTTGTTGAACTCTCATGAAGACAACATGGCTTCTCCACCCGGATGGTGATTGAAACCTGGATCCCCATCACTGAAAGGTGAAGATTCCAAACCCCTACGTTGATAATAATATATGCAAAGCAACTTTTGATCAAGTACAACGTGAGCCACTCCATCAGTACAGTATAACTTGGACAACAGCGCAACACTACAATACTCCTTCCTCCAGAGTTTTAGAACTGTAATCCATAATGGTCTATGCCGTATTTTCAAGCCTCAGTTGTTTGAACCCGGGCCAAAGTCCAGAACAGTCTGACGGTTATTAAACAGATATTACCGTGACGACCTGACAGGAAGCCAACAACCAAGCGAACAAAGACTATGCGCCCAACAGAAAACGTTGATTGACACCAGAAAGTATGAACTGCACCTCAGGGGTTCCTCATTCATCTCAAAACGAACTATTCCTCTGGTTGCCAGGTATTTGGCCTTTATATTTGCCTGAACTCTGTGTTTATGAATGGCAACCTGTTTAAACCAGCGCGATGAGACGAATGACCCAACTGAATTAAAGAAGAGGAAGGAGGGAGCCCCACCCACCTACTACCTCAATTACAACCTCGCACTCGTCTCTCACTCTACATCCCCATCACCCCGAGACTCTTTTCTCCTTCCCTGCCGTCAGACGATTCTACGAAAAATCTGGGCTTCCCGAAGGCACCTCGGATGGAATCCGTGCGCCAGATTGTGTGCAGAATCCTCCCTATGGAGCGTCAGCCCTGCCGGATGGACGTGCACACGCAGGCAATGGGGGTCCGGTATCAAGTCGCTGAACGACGGACCTGAAACCTCGGTTCCTGGCGGATCCAGCAGTCAGACTGCGCATGCAACAACGCCGGGCGTGTGAATCCATGCATATGTCAGCCGGCGTATTTGCACATCAATGAATCCAGCTGCAAATGTGCCTCACCATACGAAACGGCTCGACGCAACAAGATGCATCGGCTGCTAAGCCCAAACGGGAAAGAGGACGCCGGAAATCCCATACCTGTGTACGTAGCCCCAAACCGTCCAAAATCCACATTCGGTTTTTTGGGAGGTGAGATTGTGCCAACGAGTGCACCAAGCTCAGGCTCAGTGGAGCATCCTCGGAGCGGAGATATGACCGACGACAGACAGAGAAAAGAGAAAGGGAGCGAGAGAGGTAGAGGGAGAGAGAAAGAGCGAGAGCTCTGCTGCAGCAGCCTCTCGGTACGAATGAAGAACGGGCGCGCTCGTCAGCTCCTAGTCCTCCTCCTCGCTCTCTCTCCGTGTTCCATCTCTTCCTCGTTCAACCTCGAGCCTTTGTAAGTAGCAGCATGGCGAGATGGAACTCTCCTCCCGTCGCTCTCACTCAGACCCGTCCTAGACGAGTGAAGCAGACAGTGTGTCTGGGACAGAGAATGCCCCTCTTGCTCGCCTGCCTACCGCCTGGCTGAATGTGTATGTAAGGGAACGAGTCAAGGAAAGAGAGTGAGAAAGAGAGAGCGAAAGAAAGAGAGAGTGAGAGAGATCGGGAATGGACTGAGAGCTGAAAGCCCTGAGGGAAGAATCAGCTTTGGGCTTCTCGCTCATTCAGAGAGCAGCACACGTGATGCTGGGTAAGAGAGGGATGCAGGATGGGAGGGAGTGAAGGAGGGAGATAGGAGGGACGAGTGAGGATGGGAATGTGTGTGTATGTGTGAGTGAAGGGGGGTTGAACAAGTGCAAATACACGAGAAAGAGCAAAAGAGAAAAAATGGTATCCTGGGCAGTTCATCCAGTATCTGCATTGTTTAAAATAATTCAGTGGCCAATATGGTTTTTTTTAACCAACACGTCTGTCGCAGCCAAAGTGCCACTCAGAGCGTATAATGCGTTACGCGTAGAGCGATTGAGGTTCCATGTTTCCTCATGTCTGAAGCAGTGAAGACCTGAATGGGGGTTTATCTCCTGGGCAGAACAACAGTACCTCTCATTGGTGGGTGGAGGTGCGTGCAAGTGTAACATACACCACCTCACAGGTCCAACAGGGGTGTGGTGGGGTGCACAGCACCACGGTTTGCTTCCTAAATGCACGGTCCTCATAAGAATTGGGGTTTTTTTTGGGTGGGGGGTGGAGTGTTATCTGGTTGGCCAGTGGTTAGTGGTTAGGAAACACGCCTTGGTTCGCTTCATGGTCCCACCAGGTACTATGACAGAAGACTATACCCCAATTGCTCCCAGGGCTGCCCACCACAGCGGGCATGTGTGCCCACTTTGCTTATTGTGTGTATTTGTGTTCACTGTACAGATGTGTTAAATATGTGCAAGTACGGTACACAAATTCGATTTACACTCCACTTTACACAATGACACATTTCCTCACGTTAGCATTTCACATGCCGCTCCAGCTGCTCATTTTAAATGGTTATATATATATTTTTTTTACATTTTATCTTTAGAATTTCTAGACCAGGCTTCGTGGTTTGGCATGTTCGCCTCTCAGCGCTGGGGATTCCCAGTTCGAATCCAAATCTGGGTGGAGTTTCCATGTCCTCCCCGTGTCTGTGTGGGTTTTCTCCGGAGGTTTCCGGTTTCCTCCCACAGTACAAAAAAAATGGATTCCAGGTACAGAGGGGGAAAGAAGTATTTGAACACCCTGCGACTTTGCAAGTTTTCCCACTTAGAAATCATGGAGGGGTCTGACATTTTCATCTCAGGTGCATGTCCACTCTGAGAGAAATATTTGGAAATCACAATGTATAATACAAATATTCATAAAGACACTTCACCCCACACAATCAATAAGACTCCAACTACTAACATGGCTATGACCAAAGCACTGTCCAAAGACACCAGAGACAAAATTGTTGACCTACGGGGCGATTGCAAAGCAGCTTGGTGAAAGAAGATCACCTGTTGGAGCAATTATTAGAAAATGGAAGCATGGCTGTCAATCTTCCTCAGACTGGGGCTTCACGCAAGATCTCACCTCGTGGTATATCCATGATTCTAAGAAAGGAATCAGTCTGGAGGGAGCCTACACGGAGGGAGCTGGTCAATGACCTGAAGCGAGCTGGAGCCAGTTTCCAAGGTTACTGTGGGTATACACCATGACGACATGGTTTAAAGTCATGCATGGCACGGAAGGTTCCCCTGCTTAACTCAGCACACCTTTAGGCCTGTCTTAATTTTTCCCATGACCATTTGGAAGATCCAGAGGAGTCATGGGAGAAAGTTCTGTGGTCAGATGAGACCAAAACCAAACTTTTCGGCCTTAATTCCACTGGCCGTGTTTGGAGGACGCCCTGCCCAACGCCTGCCATGTTCTCGCCTGGATGGACATGGGAACCCCACTGTGACCCTAATACAAGATTGAGCGGAAGATGATGGATGGATGAATTTGGACGTTTAGCAGATGCTTTTATCCAAAGCGACTTACAAGTGTCCCAACTTGGTTAAAACCAGTCCCCACCTGGAGCCATGAGGGTTAAGGTCCTAGTGGTTACTTTAGCGCATCTGGGATTTGAACCCACAAACTTTAGATTGGCAGTCCAACACCCTAACCATTGAGCTACCCACTGTCACTTTGTTCACTTTTTCTTTAAAAACAAAAAAAGTGCATTCTCTCAGAGTTCCTCCATCTAAATAACAGTCACTCTGCAGGAACCCGGTGCCAAGTTGGAAATAAGATTGCTGAAAGAAGCACAACGTACCGTCCTGGATAAAAATGACCAGGATTCCAGCTAATTCTATTTAAAAAAATCAGTTTAGGGTTCCAACACTGTATATCCCCTTTGTGTTTGGCCCATTTTTTGTCCTGGAGAGTATATTATAGTATGGTATCATGTAATAACACATACTTCTGTAGCAACCGGGGAGGTTCCGGATATCCAGAGTGACAGATCGGCTCTCCCTACAATGCAATTACAGCTAAGACCATTCTGTAAATACGATTTAAAAACTGTTCACCAAGAAACACTGGGGTTAGTGAGTAGTGTGCGGAAATAATGATGAAATATCTGTATCATCTACGTAAACAAATGTAATATATTTAATATAGTATATACCAGTGTGGTACCCACGCTGCGCTATGGTGGAGAACATAATGTGAAAGTCGAGAGGCAATTGTTTTGAATGAGTGATGGTTTTGGAGATTATATATTTAAAATGAACGTGTTACCATAGAGTTTTGAGGTTTATGGCAGGTTAGATATTCACAAATACCCCAATCCATCCAAGATGTTGCATAGCGAACGATTAATCGAATGTAGGCACGCAAGGACCAGTTAGATTTTCCAAAGCCATGGTAAGTAATCACAATGCCAAATTTCAGCCTTAAAGGTACTTGAGAAGTGGGAGAGTTAGTGATGAGTGAGGGAGTCAGTGAAGGCTTTGGCAGAGAAGGGGAGTGGGGTTCCCCATGCCCATACAGGGGAGAAGGTTTGGGGCGTTGGGCAGATACACCCAGGAAAGGGCAGCAATTTATTGCTGGGCACACACATAGCATATAGGGGCAATTTACTGCAACCAATTTACCTTGAATCCATTATTTGGACTGCGGGAGGAAAACCCAAGCGCACCCGGGAGAACATTGAAATTCCACCCAGAATGGGAATTGAATCTGGATCTCCAGTACTGAGAGGTGATTGGCTAACCCGCCATCCTTCCATTATCTTCTGCTTATTCCTCTACGAGGGTCGCGGTAGGGTTCCCCATGCCCATTTAGGGGAGAACGTCTCGGGTGCTAGGCGGATACACCCAGGACAGGGTGCTAAACCACTGCTGGACACACACTCACACTCACACAGACAACAGACAGACACACACACACACACACACACACACACACACACACACACACTATGCAGGGTATTTCAAAGCATTGTATTTACTTGGAATCCATGTTTTTAGACTGTTGGAGGAAACCGGAGAACCCGGAGAAAACCCACGGCGACACGGGGAGGACATGCAAACTGAACACAGATCGGGATTCGAGCCGGGAATCCCCAGCGCTGAGGGGCGAACATGCTAATCACGAAGATAAAATGTTTGATAAAGATTTTAACAGGGATTTATTTAGATTTATGATGTTTTTATTGCTCAACGCTCTCACCTCACTCTGAATCTCTCACTCCCCGAGTGCCAACGCCGACGCGTACCGAGCATATGGGTCACGATGTAGTTAATCAGGGGGTTTAAGGGGGATTATTGGGATACGCTTAAAGTTTGTCAGCATTCCAGCAGTTCTAAGTAGATGTGAGTAATAACTGGATTTAAATCAGTTCCAAATGTGACTGTTTACACTTCACTGAGATTAAACCAGGTGTAGCTCTGTTACTCAGGTGCAGGAAACCGGTGCGAGCCGAGCTGATTCATCCATCTGTGTCATTTAAAATGACACACACACACACACACACACACACACACACACACACACACACACACACACACACACACACACACACACACACACACCTCAATGCGGAAACGTTACATAGATTTCCAATACTACTACCACCTTAAAATTAACCATAACCTTACACTAACCATTATCTAACCATAACTTTAAATACACAACATGGTCTCACATGAGGTCCCTACAGTGTGTAGGGTTTTGGTTCACACAATGGTATTTATACGAGAAACACACATACACACGTCCAAATTCACACACCCAAAGCTGAAATTGACTTCAGGCAAATATAACCACAATCCCTCTACTTCACTCTCTGATCCACATCACTCCCCTCCCCCTGCTTGCTCTCTCTCTCTCTCTCTCTCTCTCTCTCTCTCTCTCTCTCTCTCTCTCACTCTCTCTCTCTCTCTCTCTCATCCCAATATGCTTACACAGTTTATATTACAGCAATTACTTGTCTATGAAAACACGTGCACATCAGAATACCCTGCTAATTAAACAAAGTGAAAAGCCGAGCCGGTGTGGGTCTTCTGCAAATTACTCACAGAGAAAACTCCACAAGTATGTGGACACCCTAGTCTAGATGGATTTAGGTTTTTATGACCCATCACCTCTTATTCGTAAAGAGAGTTTATTGTTTAATGTTGAATTCTAAACCCATGAGATGGTATGCAGGTGAAAAAAAAGTCTATCAAAAAAAAAAAAAAGAAATATCAGAGAGGTGGAGGCTGCTAATAATAATAATTATTATTATTATTATTATTTCATGACTACCATGCTTTAAAAAAAGGCATCTTTTAAAGTTCTTACATCACAATGCTACCTCCACCGTGCTTTACAGTTACAATAAGTTTAATATAATCTCATGCAGGACGTTTGAGCCACTAAACACCTTTTAATTTATTAAATGTCCAATTTTCCCTCTGATCTCATTAGGACTGTTACTTTCATGGTCCTCAGGCGCTCTAGACGTTCCCCTGCTCCTGTGTTTTAACCGGATGCCAAGCGAATGCTTGGCGTAGAGCAATTCCATTAAGAGCAAACAGTTCATGCAAATGAAGGAGGCTAAGTGATAAACTGCTAGCAAAGCAAAATGGAGGGAGTGAGTGTACACATGACAGTTCATTGGGTCAGCAAAATCTCAGTCAGCCTCCGTCAGCCTCACAGCAAGAAGGTCCTGGGTTTGATTCCCAGTGGGGGGAACCCCAGGTTCTCAGTTTTCTCCCCCTGCAGACGTGCTTAGAGGTAAACTGGAGATGCTATATTGTTCTAGTCATCAGTAACACAAAGCCCGAGTCCCAAACCTGCATATTATCACTCACACAATACTTCAACTCGAAGAGACACTGCAATCCTGCCTGCACTAACCTGATTGCCCTCCACAGCAATAGAGGTCCAAACAGTCCAGTGTTTGTCTGATGCATTTTTAATGTATATTAAAAAATACATGGATTTTAAGTTAATCAATTTTGTTTCAGCTATTTTAAATCACTACGTTGTTGTCCGCTTAAAACTAAAATGAGTCCATCGAGTCCTCAGCCCATTATCTTGACCACTTCATTCCATATAAGGGTCACGGAAGGTAGGGGACCCTTTTGGAAATTACATTTAGTTACATTAACATTATTAACCAGCCCGTCAAACCGACCAATCCCGAGGTTTTACTCCAAATTCCTCTTATTTCTGGTGGACATGGTCTGTTCTTCAGTTCCCTGTAGCAGATTATTTGCACATGGCGCAGCAGCTGCACGTCCATAGCATCTGTGGTTGATTACAAATCCCTGTATGAATCACCCCTCAATATATAATTACGTGATTAAATGCGAGTCATCAATTAAGGCGCCAGAATAAGAGCAGATCTGGTTGGTTAAGAACATCTGTGCATAGTGTCTACAATCCCCATTTTTTTACTTCATTACAGCACTAGGGTGGCACGGAGGCTTAGTGGTTGGCACGTTCGCCTCTCAGCGCTGGGGATTCCTGGTTCGAATCCCGATCTGGGTGGAGTTTCCATGTCCTCCCCGTGCCCGGGTTCTCCGGTTTCCTCCCACAATCCAAAAACATGGATTCCAGGTACATTGAATGCTCTAAATTGCCCTGTATAGTGTGTGTGTGTGTGTGTGTGTGTGTGTGTGTGTAAGTGAGTGTGTACCCCGCAATGGATTGGCACCCTGTCCTGGGTGTATCTGCCCAGCGCCCGAGATGTTCTCCCCTGGATGGGCATGGGGAACCCCATCGGGACCCTCGTAGAGCAATAAGAGGAAGATAATGGACTCCAAACCCTTGTAGAAAGACCTTCTAAGAGTGGGAGGTATTGCAGCCAGAGATGTGGGACAAACTTAAGTGAGAAATCCTTCCGGTAAAGTAATCAGTCCTTTGATTTTATTCCTTTAAGAGCCAATTTTTACTTTAATTACAGCCATCAGTCAGTCTGGATATCGCTGCTCCAGCTTTGCACAGCTAATATTTGCTCATTCGTTCCTCCACAATACTGTGAAATGTCACTGTGTGTGTGTGTGTGTGTGTGTCGCCCCGGACACACAATCAGACCCAGAACCAGAATCAGCTCGGGTTTAGCCGTCGCCATCACAGAATGTTTACATCGTTTCATTACATACAGAGGTTGGACAATGAAACTAGATTAACCTTCTCGTGTGTTTTCTAGAAGAATTCCAGAACTTTGTGAAGCGGCTGCCCACGTACTACGCTTTGAACACGTCCGCTGTGGGGTATTTTTGGAAAATAGACCCGGCGGTCCACCAGCGCTTTCAGCTGCTGGAGACCAACACGAGACAGCTTCTCAGCAAAGCCCAGAAGATGGTCATGAAGCTCTTCAGCCTCAGCAAGAGGTGCAGGACTCAGCCCAAGATCTCAATACCTAAGGAGAGGTAAGGGTTCGAGGTACCAACACATTTATCTTATTTATTGAAAGGTTTGATCTTGAGAGTATCCGAGTTTGTAGGTAAGGGTCAGAGCACAAGGTCAGACGTTACATTTGGTCATTTAGTAGATGCCTTAACCCAAAGTGACTTGGTTGGGGTCAAGACACAGGGTTGGTTATACAGCCTTCCTGGAGCAATGAGGCTTAAGGGTCTGGCTCAAGGACTTGGGACTTCAATGGACCTGGAATTTGAACCCTTAACCTTCAGATTGCAGGTCCATCAACCTTCACACCTTCAGTGATCCAGCACCCAGATGATCCAACACTCTCAAAGCCATGGGTTAGGGGTCCTGGTAACATTTGTTGGACTTGAGGCTCAAGCCCCTCATTTTTGAGGCCTCAAGACCTCAACCACTAAGTTACCGTCAAAAGCTACCAGGTCCATGAATGTGTAGATGTTTAAGAAGGTGGAGATATTTACACATTTAACCTCCTCAGGTTTGGTTTATTATTTTTAGTGACCTGCCATCAGGTGTTTGCAATGGAGGGAAGTCGAAAGCCCCTTAGTCAACCCACTCAGACACAAGGGGGATATGACCCACTCCATACAGATAGTATTTGTATTTAGCTATACCTTTAAAGGCCAAAGCCCTCAATGACGCACCCACACACTATACGGGGCAATTTAGAGCATTCAATTTACCTGGAATCCATAATTTTGGACTGTGGGAGGAAACCAGAGAACCCGGAGAAAACCCACGCAGACATGGGGAGGACATGGAAACTCCACCCAGATTGGGATACGAACCAGGAACCCCCAACGCCCAGAGGTAAACGTGCTAACCACTAAGCCACTGTACCACCCACTATTAGTACATTGGAGGGAGAAAACATTTGAGGCCGGGTGATGTCATCTGCAAAGCCGCCATTTTGGATTGGACTTCACTTTTTTAAGTGGAAAGGGGGTCATGTGACACATCAAACACATAGAGGATTTCACAAGAAAAACAACGGTGTGATCATTGTTAACGTAGCTTTATTCATTAGCGAGTTATTGACACGTTTGTGCTCAAAGTGCTGCCCCTTGTGTTCTCTCCCACATAGTGCAGCACGGGTATTGCGCTAGTAAATTTTCTGACGTCACATGACCAAAATGTACAGCAGTGCTGAACAATGTGTTATAGATTATCTACCTCAGTGTTAATAATCATGCAGCTTATTAATTCACGTCCTGTCTCAGACATTGCACAAATAGACCTCCGTCACTCATTCGGAAGCATGTCCTCCCCCTGTCCCCGTGTTTATTTGTCTCGTGCATCGATTGCACTTTGATTTGAACACACATCATAATACATTTATATATAACATATATTTCATTTCACTGTATTCTGTGTGGAAAATAATAATAATATGACCTCCCTGTGCTGAATATAAAATAAAATCAAATAAAAAGTCAGGTTTCGTTTTTGCACCAGATGACCGTTTCGTACCATGAGTTCTGTGGGAGACCTGATCCCTGGGTTACGTCGTTCCCCCCCACCTGCCGTTTTTGTCATAGTATGCCTTTGTTTCTTTAAATATGCAAATTCCAGAGAACCTGGTTAAACATGAAGTAAGTGGGAGAAATTGTGTTTTTCTTTCCTTTGTGTGCACTTTTTTCTCACTCCGAGT
>JAOUQT010011351.1:0-34836 GCA_025769995.1 Xyliphius kryptos | reverse complement strand
AAGGGGTGTGGTCACCACCTGCAGAAGCACTCCTTTATGGGGGGTCTTGCTAAGTGCCTCTCATTTCTACCTGTTGTGTGTTCCATTTGCACAACAAGAAGTGAAATTGATTTGCAATCAGTGTTGCTTCCTAACTGGACAGCTTGATTTCACAAAAATGTGGTTGACTTGGAGTTAGACTGTGTTGTTTAAGTGTTCCCTTTATGTTTTTGAGCAGTGTATATACAATATTATATAAACTCTGTTCTGGGTGTACAGTGGTTAAAACATTCTCCTCTGGAAGGGCATGAAGAAACCCCTCTGTGACCCTAGTAGACGATTAAGTGGTCAAGATAATGAGATGAGACAAGATGAGATCTCAACTGCAACATCAGAGTGTAATCAGCATTTCAAAGTTGTTGCTGCTGGAGGTAGAGTTAGTTCAGACTTCTTTATAAATGTTTTTTAAACATGTACACCAAATCTGATGTGTCATAAGTTGATTACTGGGAGAAAAAAATAAAAAAGATCTGTTTTCAGCTTTCAGACAGTCATTCTGATAATTGATTTTGGTGAGGTATTAAATAGTTTGAACATTTAAAATAAGGGTTTTAAGCATTTTTTTTTTTCAAATTATAACAAATAATGAAATCTATTACATAAATGTATTAAAGTAAAAAATACAATAAAAGTTAAAAAAGCATTAAATAAATGTGTTCCATAGAGGTGCAAGTCACTAATTAGTTACTTTACACTCTGGTTGTGTTTATCACAAACAAAGCAGTTTTATTCCTACCAGACCTATAATTTTTTTTTTACATTGTATGTGAGTCACTTTTGATTTACAGTGAGATCATTGTATTTTGAACTTATTCTTGATTTTCAGGTTATTGTGTTTTCGTTCTAAACAGCACTTTTCACAATGTGGAACTGCATAAAATGAATATTGTTTTTGTCTGTTTCTGAGGTCTTAACTGCATTTGACAACCTCCCTACATTATTTACACCGTAGTCTGATTTAATAAGTAAATACAGTACTTTTTCCATTTATAAGTGTCAGCTTTTGCTACCATTTCTTGATTTATTCATAATTTGTACCTTTTGGCTAAAAATATCAGCCATAATAATATTTGCAGCTGAGTTCCCCCCAAAAATAAAGGGAACACTAAAAGAACACATCCTAGATCTAAATGAATAAAATATTTATTTAAAAGATATTTTCAGTTGAAAATCTTTATTTAGTAGACAGTGGAATGCATTGAGAACAAAATAACATAAAAATTATCAAAATGTAAATCAAAATTATTATCCAATGGAGGTCTGGAAGTTGCATTGTGTTGTTTAAGCGTTCCCTTTATTTTTTTGAGCAGTGTATTTAGCTTAAAAGAGAAAATCTAAAGGAGATACATTATCTTAGGTCCTCATTGTTACCTGCCATTTGACATTTTAGGTGCCGAAATCTGAGAGCTGTCAGGCACCACAAAGGCACCTGTGTGTTTTGGGCATGTTCTTTTTGCGGGGATGTACAACTGGCTCACATCTCTGCTTTCTAGGGGAAGCAGGATGTTTAAGGCTGGGCAAGCTCAGATTTCCAATTGCTTGAAATATTTCACTTAGAATAATTAAGTGACGTTAGTAAATAATCAACGTTAGTTCATGCACTGGATATTTTCTTTTACCCATGTAGACATTTAAATTAGTACATTTAGATTATTTTAGTATTTCTATTTTTAATCACTAATGTTTGGTTTTCATATATTTTTCATGTACATACATTTATCAGTATAGAATTATATGTTTAATGAAGTAATATTCATAAGAGGGCTTCATTACTGCGAATAAATGGTGTTACATCGCTTTTCTGTGCTTTATTGACAATAATTTAATACATAGAGTGCCTTATTGCTTTTATAAAAAGTTACAATAACACTATAATTAAAAAAAAAGTTTGATTCATTAATGTGTTTATTGAAAATGAATTTGTTTTTTTGTGACTTCGTCTACTCCGTTTTTTAAGAGTAAACATTGCTGGTTTCTTGAACAATCAAAAATGTCTTCTAGTGGCCATATTACTGAACACAATTTGTAAACAACATCTGCAACAGGCTTAGTGTTCATCAGGATTTGGCTTGCTGTTTATATTATTCTGTTTCTCCATTTATGGTACGTTGTTTTAAAATAATGTATTATATGTTACGCATTGGAACGAACACGCGTACCAGAACTTTTATAACGCAAAATATTGATGGATTCAGTCAGAGGTGTATGCATATTTGCATCGTTTTGTGATCTGTCTCATTGTGCATATTTTGCAGTATTAAATGGAAGCTCTCAGGAGGAAGTGTGCATACGCGATGTTCGAATTCTTCCCAACTTCAATGCCTCGTATTTACCCATGATGCCTGATGGTTCTGTACTGCTGGTGGACAATGTGTGGTATGATGCTATGTATTGTGTACACTTTAAATAGATAAGCTTTTGCCTTTGCACCTGTGCAAACAGATCTTGTCTGAGTGACGAGACCACAAATAAAAATTGTCTATGAGGAAAAATATACTTACTAAACTGTTTATGGCAATGTGCATATTTATATGATCTGATGGGTGTTTGAGTTTAAATCTGCATCATTGATTTGCTTAATAAAATTTAAATATGAATGTGAGAAAGAATCACAAAATATTTGCAGTGCAGTCAGTCTTTGAATTGGGTAAATAAAACCTCAACTGAATAACAACACATGATAAATCGCACTTATTCATTAATTTAACAAAACCAAGGACACAATGCAAAAGTGTTTGATATATTAGCTACACTTTTACAGTTGCTATAGAAAATAACAGGGTAAGTAGTGGTCAGGTACTGCTCATATGTTGCTTAATTGTTAGCAAGTTTGACGATCACTATAAAAAGAAGAGTTTTGACATTTTGCAGCTCTGAATCATTCAGGTGTGCCTTACAATGCCAATGGGAAAAGAAAGCAGCTGTGATTTCATAGACTGTTGTTGCTGCTCATCAATTTGATAGTCAATCAATGGCAATATATCAAGTTCTATTGCACTATTTTTGCCATTTTTACATACTGCACCACCTTTGGTAACACACTAAATACAGCATGCCAGTTCAACCATACCAACTGTCAAGCATGGTGATGTAGGGGTGATAATTTGGGCATGTGTTGCAGCCACGTTAACTGGGCAGCTTGCAGTCATTGAGTCAACTATCAAATCCTCCACTGCAAAATATTGCAATGGTCAAAACTCAACCCATATAAAACTGTGGTGCATTTTTGTCCAACTTCATTCTTTGTTTTAATTTGAAATAATAATATGGAAATGTTTTTATAGACCAGAAAATTTATTTAAAACCGTAATGCCACTAAAGCGATATGGTATGGTGTATAAAAATCATTGCCCTCCAAATGCCATATTTTTCCAATCAAAATTAATTTTACAAAGAAGCTATGAAATAATATTATCAAGATTTCATACGCAAACCAACATTGACTTTTGGGATTCGTCTTCTTATTTTTTTTTATATGAATTAAATTGTGTCTGGTTTCACCCATTACATTCAGTCTGGCCTCTGGAAGTGGACACAATCTACAGATGGCAAATAACTAGTAATTGCCCAAACCTGTTACTGGGTTTATTTAAGCAACACTTAAATAAATAACACTCAATCAATCCTAAAAGCTCAGTGCTTAAGCCGAAACACTGCATCATTCTAATGTGGGTAATTCTCTTCATGTTCTTGGCCCTTTTGCTACTGGTTTTCTGATTTTTTTAATTAGGGCAGGACCACTCTCATTTTCCTTTCTACATTAACTGTGTTGTTTATCTAGTCATGGTTGATTCTCAGTTGGTGCTTCAGTGCTATGCCCTGTAATCTGGGCTTTATCCGGACTTGTATAATGCTTCTAAAACTTTAGATTGCTTGCAGAAGCGTTATTTCAACGTTAATTTGTGTTTTAGGTTTTACTTTCACAGCCAGTAACGACATAAACAATTATTTACTGTTTTTCTTTTTTTATTATAAGCTATTGCAGTTTGTCTTTTTTTTTTTTTTCGAGGGGAGTGCTGTTTAATTTGTTTTTGTGCTAAGAGGTGCTTTGGGGTCAGCCTACTCCGAACTGCCCTGTTGCATTACATAAAGCATCTCCCAAACAGCACTTATTTAGTAATCATTTGTTTTAACATGGGAAATGTTATTAATTTTAATAACTTTTAAATGTTTGTTATAATGAAGCACAGGTGTCGTGTACCTTAAAATGTCATTTCTATTTTTCCTTTAATATTTCAGCCATCAGTCGGGTGAAGTTGCCATGGCATCTTTCTACAGGATGGACAGTGAATCTAGCCACCTTCCCAGCATGCTCAGTGCTTTGGAACAGCAGAACTTCTTATTTCAGTTACAACTAAGTGACCAGGCTCAAGATGACTCAAATGAGGTTGGTGAAATGTTGTGATTAAATTAATGTTTTTAGGTTGTATTTTATGTATGTTGAGTTCAAATTAATTTGGCACTTTTTACAAGAGTACATTGTCAGAAAGCAGTTTTACTGTGATCTGAGCCTGAAACCCCCAAAAGCAAACTGAAGTGACAGTGGCAAGTAAAATCTCCCTCAAGGATGAGTACTCTCTTGGCACTAATAAAAAAAATGAGTACAGGCAATTTACCATGAACCTAATTACATCCTGGCATTGTGGCACGGTTCGATTGACCAGACTTTGTTCATTTTGATTTGCCCCTGTTTTTTTTGCCCCTGAACTCAAGATTGTGGTCACAGTTGCCTGTTCAGTGGATCAGCTCCTTTATGGTTTGTCATGTTCAGCATTTGTGGATGCTTTTCTACATTTTGGTTATTTAGAACTGCCTCAAACTGAATATTTACTCTTTTTAATGTTTTATTGTAAACCTTAGAGAGGATTGTGCATGCAAAGCTCAGCTGGTACCAACAACCATGTCACATTTTAAGTTCTCCTTTTCTCATTATTTTAATGCTTGGTTTAAAGTTTAGCAACTTCTCATAATGTTTATAATCCTAAATGCATTCAACTGACTGATTGGATATTTGTGTTAACCAACATAAAGTTGTACTGTAAAAAATTGGTCTAGTGGGTGTTCACATACTCTGCTTTTTTAAAAAAAGCAGTGATTAGGTATTAAACAAGCTGTATTTGTGATTTCCAGGGACTCGAAGTGCCACTCGTAGCAGTTCTGCAGTGGTCCACTCCAAAGCTTCCGTTTACCAACTCCATCTATACACATTACAGTGTGCCTAGCATCAGACTGGATAGGCCTCACTTTATTATGACCGCTAGTTGCCCCAGTTTTGTAAAGGCTCGCGAACACTTCAGAGTGCGCTACACACTCCTCAACAACCTGCAGGATTTCTTGGCTGTACGTCTCGTATGGACACCAGAAGGTAAGAAGAAAACTACAGTAACAGAAAAAATATTGATGGAAGGTGGTTAAGCAAGTTGTTAAGAGATGAGAAGAGATACACTATATTGACAAAAGTATTCGCTTACCTGCCTTGACTCACATATGATCTCAAGTGATATCCCATTCCTAATACATAGGGTGTATTATGATGTCGGTCCACCCTTTGTAGCTAGAACAGCAACTCTTTTTGTATGACTGTCCACAAAGTTTAGGAGTGTGCTTATGGGAATTTTTGACCATTCTTCCAGAGGTGCATTTGGTAGGTGTCACACTGATGTTGGACGAGAAGGCCTGGCGCTCAGTCTCCGCTCTAATTCATCCAAAATATGTTCTATTCATCACACCATAGAACAAGTGTCCACTGCTCTAGAGTCCAGTGGTGGCGTGCTTTACAACACTGCATCCGAAGCTTTGCATTGCATTTGGTGATGTATGGATTGATGCAGCTGCTCGACCATGGAAACCCATTCCATGAAGCTCTCTGTGCACTTTTGGAGTTCTGTAATGATTGACTCTGCAGAAAGTTGGCGACCTCTTGGCACTATGTTTGGCAAATGTTTGTAAGAACAGTCTGCATGCATAGGTGGTTCAAAGGGAAACATCACCCAAAAATCCAGGTGCAATTTGATAATGAACAATGCTTCTTACTATTATAAAGGACAACAGTGTCATAAGGCCAGTAAACTTCTCCTCAATTGCATTGTTCATTACTCAAAAATCAGGAGAACAAACCAAACTCAACTTAGTGGTTGATGATCCTCCCAACTCGTTCCGTAAGGCTTAATATTTAATATAAGGAGTCACTTTATATTTTCCTGAAACAAACCAAAACACATTTCTTCTATAAGCACTTGCTATTAAAAAAATAAATAAAGGAAAATTGGTTTACTGTATTTAAAAATTTAAGCCAGAATGGATGATTATCAGGTTTGATTATATTGACATGTTGTTCTCTCATTTGTAAGTCACTTTGAATAAATGCAGCTGCCAAATTACTAAATGTAAATCTGATGTGAATAATTTAGAAAGAAGTAATTACCATCAGTCAGGATATGCTGTAATCCAGCAGGATTAATTGTAGAAGTCTCTAAATTAAAAAGGGTCAATGCCGTAAATATAAGGTTTTTGCCTAAACTGTATGTCAAAACTATAGGCAAGCCATTGATTTTGCTCAAAGCTGTTGATCAATGAATAATTAGTTTGCTTACATAAAGCTCTAACTCCTATATGGGTCAATTATATCATGTTTACTCTCCATCTCATTTTAATAAACTTTTTTTCCCCACTAGGCCGTGGACAGAAGGAGGACCCCGCAGTAAATGCAGTAGTGTGCCATTCTCCACTCAGTAACCTTGGTTACTGTCAGAAAGGCAGCACTCTTTCTGTGTCAGTGGCCTTCCAGATACTCAAAGCAGGGCTTTTTGAGGTTTGTTTAATAACATTAAATATGTTATTTTATATGCATTTCATAAACAGATTTTATAAATTGTTTTTTAGGCATTGTATATTAATTCACAAATGTATATTTGACAGCACTTATGGTAGTAATTATTAGGGATGCACCAAATATTAGGTAACTAAAAATGTTTTTTCCAAAAATGGCAAAAAAAAAAGTGGTTGCCGAATAAGTAAAAAAAATTATACCAAACAATAACCTATTTAATTATGCTGTTAACTTCTTCTTGTGCATCGAAGACTATCAGTTTCAAGCGTTTGAGCTAATTGCTTCATGTTAATTCTGACCGAAGCTTTTCATTTTAAAATTGTGTTGCGAAAACAGAATAGTCAAGTTGCTGAATCCAGCCTTTTTCCATTCACTAATGCAACGGGACACCTTTTGAAATTGGTGTTGACCACTAACACGAAATGAAATCTAAACAAACACCCATTTCTCAGTATTGATTATTATCTCTTTTATATTTAACATTTCTCATTCCATGTATAAAAACTGTCCAGTTGTTGATCGACAGCATCCTGTGTCTACGCAGCTCTCATGAGCAGCATATGCACACTGCCTTCTATATTCTTTCAACAGGAAACCAACAAGTGAACTTCAAAGAACACAAATTGTTTAACATTTTAGGTGAAGTAGCAGTAGATTACTAACAGAAAATTTACATAACTTTAAACTTTACATAATAGCACTATGAAGTCCTTTAGAAAAATGATGTGCTAATGTGCATCTGTCATTGTGCGATCTTACATAATCTGGATAACCTCAAAATAGAGCTCCAGCTCTTAAATAATAGTTCAATAGTCTATTATTTTAAAGTTGACACATTCCAAAGGGAATTAAACAATGAACAACATTTTTTTTGGTATCCCACACTTTCAAAATGAAAATGCTTTGCCATAAATGAACACAGACCTTGATTGTCGAGAGTAAGAAAAATAAAATAAAAGAAAAATCAAGCCGCTGTGTTTAACAAATATGTCAGTCATGGCACACTGCAGCTTCTTAGTGCACTTGCGCTTATTCTCTTCCTACGTTCTTTTGTTGTGCGTGCCCACACTGTTTAAAAATGACAAAAATGTTGGCTGTGTTGATATATTGAGATGTGTTGCATTGTTACAGCTGTCAGTTTTACACTGTCAAACATTTCCCTGTAAATTAACAGTAAAATCCTGACAGCAAAGACTCCAGCATTTTGATGTTAAATTACAGTTAGCCTACTGTCATTCATGTTAACAGTATTTTACTGTAAATTGATTTACAGTATATGAAAGTAGAATAACGGCTTAAATGCCAGCGTTGTTCTGTTACTTTGCAAAATTTGGCAGCATGTTTCTGTTTAATTTGCATATTTTTGTAATTCTTATAAATCATCACGAAAACATTTTTGGAAAAATTATTATTCTTTTAAGTACTGCTGTGGTTTATCCTCGATTGTTTTACAGTATGGTGCAAAAAAAAAATGGCTAAGACTTAAACCAACAACACTAAACTAAGCAAATTTAGAACACTTACTTTTAGCAACGTTCACTTAAAGAGACTATATGCACAGCATCATATATCTTACATGTTCAATTACTGTGCAAAGAAAACAATATTGGACATTAAAATCAGTGCAGAGGAATAACGTTAAGAGCCAGCTTACCTTAATTACCATGGTTTAATGTCTTAAATGCTGTTTTTTTCTTTACAAACCATGACAAAATGTACTTACCCATTTATTGCATGTAATGGTAAAAAGTGGCAAAACACTGTAACCCCCCCACCCCCCCAAAAAAATCTTTTGCTTAATCCTCTATGGGGGTCGTGGGGGGGTTCCCTATGGCCGTCCAGGTTAGAAAATCTCGGGTGCTGGAAATGGTGCCAATCTATCTCTAGGCACACACAGAGACAATTTAAAGCAGCCAATTTACCTGGAATCCATGTTTTTGGACTGTGGGAGGAAACCACAGAACCCAGGGAAAACCCACGCGGACATGAGGAGAACATGGAAACTCCACTCAGATTGGGATTCGAACTGGGATTACCTAGCGCTGAAAGGCAGACATGCTAACCACTGAGCCAGCGTGCCGCCACGTGTTCAGTATTTAGTTCTGGCTAAATAAATTAGGTTTATGACAATATAGTTATTTTGGTGTATCACTAATTGCCAGAAAATTGCTAAATCATTAATGCAGAAATGATCATTATTCATGTATAAAATCCTTACATAATCTTTGTTTTCTTTAGCTGAGCCAACACATGAAACTGAAGCTGCAGTTTACAGCATCTGTGACGAATCCTCCACCTGAAGCTCGTCCTCTATCACGTAAGAACAGTCCATCCAGTCCTGCTGTCCGGGACATACTGGACAGACACCAGGCCAGCCTGAGCCTGGGCCGCTCACAATCTTTTTCCCATCAGCAGCCCTCCAAATCCCACCTAACCCGGTATGGACGCAAACACTAATTCTAAAATAGACTGTATATTTCAGTTCAAGCTTTAATTATTAATTAAGTGCTTTTAAACCAAAAACCTCTAAAAACGTATTCCTCAACCAGTAGCACTACATATAGCTTGAAGATCTTTTTTCTGTTTTCCTCCATGTTGTCAGTAGACGTACAAGCCAGCCTACAGTATATTAACGTTTTTCACTTTCTTCCAACTTATTGTTTCTATAATTCTCTACAGTGCTTTGTGTGCATAAGGTAGCAAGACTGTTATATTTTGCATTCATGTATCGTATGTTTTTTTTTTTTTTATTATATTTACTTGTATTCAAAATAACACCAGGGTGTTTAAAAACACTAGTTAAGAACAAAATCTATAGTAGTTTTTATTTACATGCGTTGGGAACATTGCACACTGTTCATACATGTTTCATATCAAAACATGAAGAGAAATGTATATAATTGTAACTACTTTACAGAAAAGAACAAAAAATTAACATTGGGCTGTTCAAAAAACTTGCAGTTTCTGCATTTATCTTCATAAACTTAAAATATATTCTCTTTTTTGTATATATATATTTAGAATTCCTTTGAATCACTAACCTAATATTTAGTTGGAAAACCACATTTTTTTTTTCTGTGTTGCATAGTCAACCAAATTCTGGCACCTGTTAACTGTTATTCCACCCCAGGATGCTTTGACTACATCCCACAATTCATCTGCATTTCTTGGTTTTGCATCTTTGATGCCACTCCACAAGTTTTCTATCAGATTAAGGTCCAGGGATTGGGCTGGCCACTCCATAACACCAGTTGTGTTGGACTGGAACCTAGATTTTGCTTGTGTACTGGTGTGTTTAGGGTCCTTGTCCTGTTGAAACATATTTCAAGATCATTTACTCTTAAGCATAAGGCGACGTGTCCTGTTCAAGTATTCTGACTTATGCAAACTGGTCCATGATCCCTGGTATGCAGTAAACAGGCCCAGAACCATATCATGATGCTTGCACCTCCATACTTCCCTGTTTTCAGAGTGTACTGTGGCTTGATATCCACTTCAGTACATCTCTTTTTTTTTTTCTTTTCTTGCTAATAGATTAGCTTCACACAGGTATATTCTAACTGTCACAGTACTCACAGGTTATTTCATAGTGTCTATGATCATCCTGAAGCTGATCATAAGCTGAGCCTTTTGCCATTCTGCCTATTCGAATGGTAGGCTTGCGTTTCTTCCACTGCCCTCTGATTTTTCTTTTCATTTTAAAGCATTGGGGATCATTTTTGCAAAACAGCTTATGATTGTCTGCATTTTCTTTTATAAGTTTTACCCGTTCCAATCAATTTTCTTCGAACAACCTATATTTCTCAGGCTTTCAAGGAGAAATGTATGTAATTGTATGTGCTGGCTTCACCCTTAAATAAGCGGCACATGATTCACACCTGTTACTTCCCAAAAGGATTGACCTCACTAATGGTACTTCACACTGCTCTTATTTTGAACACCCCTTTTCATTAATTTATTTAATACACTGACTCAGGATCATGCATATCATAAATGCTGAATCTGTTGGTTTTATAAGAATCTACAGCCCCAACTTGTAAATTGTCATGTGGTAATATATTTTATACTAAAAACGGTAATTATCTGGTTAGTCAAATTGGACTGCTATTATTTTGAACACTACTGTATGTTATATAATTTTTTATTCGATTATATATCTTGCTATTGGATTTAAACAAATCACTTTACCACTTTCATCACTCATGATTCCCTTTGAGCCTAAAGTCTATCAAAAGAGCATTTTTAGAACTTGAAATGGAAGTTCATGATGAAACTTGAAATTTGAAATAGTAGACATGGAAAGGATACATGTGACTAAAAAAAGAAAGGAAATAAGCGGTGTAAAGTTGTTTTAAACGAAAAGCTGATGAAACATTTTCAGTGGATTCCTGGATTCAGTTGGGAAAAAACGCTCCAAAAAGGGGCATGGCACAAAAACCGTAGGCTATGATGGCTATGATGCTGCAAAATATGAACATTGTACATTGAACGTTGTGGGGCGAGAAACATTTAAAATTTTTGTGTGAGACTAAAAATAATAAGAAAAAGAAGTTTGCTTTTCCAAACCAGCCTAGTTATCATCCCAGTTCCCGCAGTATAACACATAAAAGGGACTACTCTCTCCAACAGTTCTAAAAAGCTATGTTGCTAAGTGCTGTTGATATTTAACGTGTATTAACTGAGGTGAATTAAGAATGCAGTCAAGTGTCAGAGTGTTCTACTAGGATTCATTTTGGTCTCAATGCTATTTATTGCTTTGTTAATAAAATATAGAAAACAGTGCAAATAAGTGCTTACAATAAATAAATAATAATAGATCAAATTAAATACAATTCATCAATTGCTGTTACTTTTCTGGAATAAGAGAGTCAAAATACAGTATGTACTGGAGCAGTTTAACAGGTCAGTACATGTCTAGTTTTATTTATAGTATTAGTTTAAGGCATGTGAGAATCTTAAAAAAAAACATGTAAACACAAGCTACACACACATTGACACAATAAGTAACATAGTGTGTTAAAAAAACAAAACTAAATTACAGAAATCTGAATTAGCCCTGTTTAAAAACACTTCATCCTCCCTCACTCCTTACAGTGCAGTGTCTTCACAAATACGTACTAAAACAGAAAGTAAAATTTGATCATTTATTACCACCATTGTGTACAGGGTATATGCATTTATAATAGAACTGCAACAACCAATCGATTATTAAAATAGTTGTCAACGAATTTGTTAATGGATTAGTTGAGTGTAAGTTATTGTAGTTTTAGACAAGCCAAACATTAGTGACAAGTTTTAAACTCGTCTCAGCTCCGCTGCAGTCCCCCCCCACCACCACCGCCGCACTGACCTATGATTGGAGACTCACTAACGTCACACGGTTTGAGGTATAGCATTTCTTTAAACAGACGCAGTTTAGGAATCAAAATGGGACAATAATAAAATAAAATGAAACGAATTTTCAGCATCAACGTCCTTGACTTTTAGACCAATCGCAGCGGCCTTAATATATAAAACACATTTAAACACTGCTTAAGCCAAACAAACTCTAATAAAAAGAAACGCCCGTGTACTCGGTCACTGTCATTATCCAGTTAACAAGCAACAAACAGCTGTGCGCTGTTCCCCACTTCAGAACACAACAAAATGGGATATTGTAGTGACTTGCGCTGCTGTTAAGCTCCCTTCATCCTCCTCGATGACGCAAACATGTTTTTTATTAACATTTTCTAACAATATAACAAAGAAAATAACACCTAAATCATGTGACACAATGAATCGATAATGAAATTTGTTGCAAACACTTTTAATAATTGATAATTGTCGATTTTTATTTTATTTATGAGTTATGCCTGACAAGAAAAGAATCAGTAAAATATATATTTCACTAAGTAAATATGATTCCCTAAGAATTATTGTAAAAGGAATTACAAAACATCATGGGTCATAACTGGGGTTGTGCATTAATGGAATATCATATTAAAGGTCAATAGCTCTGAAATCTAGTAATATGGGTGTTGTGCAATTTGGATGCAACCTACTGGATGATTCAGTACCCAAATACAAACATTATAAATGTCTTAAAGATACAAAAGAAAAATATAAAAGAAGTAAATGTTCATGTCCCTGCATGAAAACTATGCACTTGTTCCCTAGCTACTTTTTCTGTAGGTGGATGTGAAATGTTTAATCAGTTATCTCCCGCTTCTCTTTTGCCACAGTACAGGCAGTGTTATGGAGCGACGGGCCATCACACCTCCTGTGGGCTCACCAGTCGGTCGGCCACTATACCTCCCACCCGAGCGGAGTATTCTGTCACTCGACAAGATTGCCAAGCGGGAATGCAAAGTGCTGGTCCTGGAGTCAAACAGCTGAATCTGCTAATGCACACATGCACTTCAATTCACGCTTACACACACACACACACGACTAATAAGTATAAGATGCATAACGTATCATTTGGAAAATTGTTGCTTAGGAAACTTGAAAATAGGACAGTGTGAATATTAAGTTTCAGGTTGTAAGATAAGAAACACGGGGTCCATTTGTTTTCACCTTGGTCTTTGTTTACATGATGGGGTTTTTCTGGTCCGGCTGATTTATCTGCAGGTTGTTGAATGGATGGAGTATGAATGGTCCCATTTACCTGCTGTAGTACAAAGTTTAGAAATCAATCCATCAGATGATGCAGCGCACATTGTACTGTATAATGCAGGTGGATTTGTGGAACAGTTGACCTGCCTGAAAGTGTGTTCATAATGAGACTTGTTTTTTTTAATGTGTTGAACAACAGAGTGCTAATCTACTGACTAACGTATGATTCTTTTAATGGATATTTTGGTGGAATTTATTTATTTTTTTTTAAATCGACCGCCTTAATATTTGCTTTCATTCCTCTCTCACCACACTGCTTTGTGTTTCTTCCAGTTTAGTGCTTTTGAATGATTTATTTATTTTTTTACTTTTATACCTCTGAATGTATTTCCTGTTGTGTTCATTCGTTTCCACTGATTCTTATAAGCTATTAATGTTTAACAGTACAGCTACTATTTCACTTGTTGGCAGCTCGGATGCAACCTGCTATGGAGGCAGCACCAATTTTTGGGCTTTTTGTTCAGCATGTGAATGCTGGCATCATTTCTATTAATTTAGCTGGAATAGTTACGTTAAAGGCCAAAGTGATCCCACGCAAACTTTGCATGGAATCTGTAATGTGTATGCGGATTTATGGATCGTGTATTCCTCCAGATTAAGAGTGGTTTACACACACAATGTATTCCAGCACTAATACATGATTATTAGGCATGTAATGCTCTGGATGGCAAGATTCAATTTGGCAATTAATTTTTTTTATAACTTCACTTTTTGTAGTGATGTTCCTTTCACAAAGTATGCAAACATTCTAAGCACACATAGAATTCCTAATTATTTTCCATAGTTACTTGATGTCCACATTTCAAATTTAAAATTGTGAAAAGCATTTAATGCGTTGGTTGTCTGATTGTTGCTGTAATGTTTGTGGAATTTCGTAAAGTTCAACTTCTTGTACAAATTTGAACCACACACCTAAACAACTACTTTTTTTTAGTATCTATGTTTACCAGAATGGTAGCTGTCAGTTATAGTTTGATGATTTATAGCTGACTGTATTGACTTCAGCTTCAGCTTTTGGAATATAGCTATTAATAATCCAACTGCAGCCATAGTCAACACATTAGATTTCAAAATACAGTAATGTTCTATATAATCATCACCTCTTAAATAGTGAGGAGGCTCTGGTCAGTTACATTTTGTGATTATGTGTATGGCTTAAAAAAAAGGTATAATGACTAACTGAATCTAAAACCAGCCCATGATTTTCTCATTGTTCATTTTTCTCTTGTTGAGTTTCAGTGAATCTGACTGAATCAGAAGTTTCTTTAATGTGAGTGTGAAGTGAAGCCATGAAAACAGGAAGGACATTGTGTGTTTTATCTCAGTGGTCAGAACTGTTATGCTGACAGTTTAGTCGTCATGGTGTGTGTTTACCTGTTCCGTTTATGAGCGGCACATTGGAGTTTTGTGTAGAAACCTGTATGAAGATTTTTTTTGTTGTACAATATTTAACAGACTGTAAGTTCGGCTATTTCAATCTGCAGTTAAACTTGGTATTACTTCCTAAATGTGGTGACTACTGAAATGTTTTATTTAAATTATATATGTATTTATAAATTATTGCAAAACTTTGGACACTTCTGTTAAACACATTGTCTGTGTGGTATATATGTACCTGCAGCCCAATTCAATTCTTTGCTGAATTAAACTTATTATTTAAATTCCCTTAATAATGTTATTAGAAATGCCATTCTTTATGTACAGGTCACATTCACGATTTATCTTTTAATTAATACATTATTTAAAGGTAATTGTTTTTTTTAATTATGGGTGGCACTGTGGATAGCACATTCGCCTCTCCGTACTGGGGATCCAGGTTCGAATCCCAATCTGGTTGGAGTTTCCATGTTCTCCCCATGTCAAAGAAGGTTTTCATTCAAAGTCCAAAAACATGGATACAAAGTGAATTGAATGCTCTAAATTGTGTGTGATGTGAGTGAGTGTGTGCCAGCGATAGATTGGCACCCTGTCCTGGGTGTATTCTGCTCAGCGTAGACTGTTTATTAATATTTTCACTTTGGTCACTTTAGCGGTTGTCTTAACTTATTTTTATTTAGAAAATCTATAAAAATCTGTTCTTTGATCTTGCCAAAATTTTGGGAAATCACACACTATATGCATAAACTCTTTGTTCATGTCAATTATTTTGTAAATGGAATCGGGTTAATGTTCCGCTATTACAATCTAGTCCATCTGTTTCACTAATGTGGCGTATTCATCCGTAAGTTGTGCTTGTACGATTGGATCAGATGCAACTTAAACTCTGCACACTCTGTTAGACGTGTGGTGTGGTAGCTCAGTGTAAAGGGTGTTGAGCTGGCAATCTAAAGGTTGTGGGTTCAAATCCCAGGTCCACTGCAGTTACCAATGTGAGTCCTTGAGCAAGCCCCTTAACCCTCATTGCTCCGAGGGTTCTGTACAAAGCCTTGTGTTCTGAACCCAACTATATAGTGGGGTACTTGTAAATCGCTTTGGATAAAAGTGTCTGATAAATGACAACATTTTAGACATATCATTCCTATTTCATCACCTTTAGAATGTAAATTCCTTTGATAGCAGTTTGATTTTCTCATCCTTCAGTGTTCACAGAATAGTGTCTACAGAATGCTGGTGGTTGGACGTGTGGGTGGAATCAGATTTGATGTTGGTATTGCGGAACAAATTTTTTTTTCCTCTTTTCATCTAAGCACTTTATTACAGTTGCTTTAATTTGTTTTTAAAGATTTCTTTGCTCAACTGTAAACATTGTGTTTTTACATCTTGTTGTTTAAAGTGTTTGGAATATAAAATGCGTGTGAAATTTTGAGCTGCGTCATTGGCTGAGGCATTGCACCAGTATGAACCAAGATGTTGGTTTATCTGCTGTTCATTTTAAAAAATAAATTGCCACATCTGTAATTACTGGTCATGCATTATTATTTCAACTTCAATCAACAATCACAATACAGTTTACAAATAAGTTATGAATGAATTTAAAAAGAAATATTTACAATATCATTAATCTGAGGCGAAGAGCACATGAACGAGCTATTGTGCTTAAATTTAACACATATATAGAGAGGAGTGTAAATAAAGTTGTGTAGTTGCTTTAAAACTTTGAAGACTTCAGCACAGAGCTGGCAGAACTTGTCCGGTGGCTATCCAAGTCTGTATAAGGATGATCTGTTGGGAGAAATCTGGGTGTCAATAACATTTCCTTAATTTAATTTAGAAATAAATAATAGAATTCCGGTCCTTAAATCTGATTGGCTGAGCTTTTTATCCAGTCGTGCACACAATAATGCACACACCTGTTTCACGTTCGTCAATGCGTGACATACAATACAATATTATCCAGTTTTTTTTTTTTTTAATAAACTGCATTCTGTAATTTGGCCACTAGAGGTAATTGATAAAGGAATCCTGGAATCCTGTTACTCAGCGATCAGTCTTCATTTTAAAAACCAGACTAGATAACCTTGCAGAAGACCGGTTTCTTAAAATTTTTTCTTTTAATAAATGCATATATGCATCAAACCTTGTTTTACTCATTTTATTTTTTAAAGTGTGTAACCGTTTTATAAAAGCAACAATTAATTTGAGGTTGTGCAATATGTACGCCCTCTCATGCCTTATTACTTTAATATAAAACAGGTAATTCCAATCCTTAAATCTGTTTGGCTGAGCTGCTTGTCTAGCCATGAAATTATTCGCAATAACCCACACCTTTGACTGCTTCACATTCATATAAATGTGCGATATAAAATATACAGTAGCCCGAAGTTTTGTAATTTGGCCACTAGATGGCAGTTTTGATTGTTAAAGAAACAAAAAAAATCTTTTACTTGTGTCAGTGTTCATTTAAAAAAAAAACGGACTGGATTATGTCTCAGAAGGCGAGTTTATAAGTGATTATGCTAGGGGTGTAACGCCACTCCGTTTGCGCGTTGTGCTTAAAAACACCTCTTTCCTGTGGATTATTCACAATAATGCACACCCTATCGTCCCTGATTCCTTTAATAATTATGTGGGGTGGAAAAATGAAAAAATCAAATACGTACCTGTTGACAGTTGTATGCTGTTACTGCTACCGGTATCACGGCTATATTTTCGGGATCTGAGAAGAAATGATCCATTTTTAGACAATATTTTTAAACTGGATATTAAAATAAATGAACAATAAATATACACTAAACGATTAATGCTTTTATTATTATTTCTATGTATATACACTCAACAGCCAAATAATTAGGTACTGCACATTGTTGCTCCACTTGCCTTATAGATGGACTGTGTAGTTCTACAATTACATTCTGTAGTCCATCTGTTTCTCTACATACTATATACAGTCCCCTTTGATGATCAGGAAGCCACAGAGCAGGTATTATTAGGGTGCATGATGGTACGAGTGGAACAGAAACCTGTGTGTTTTGACTGGTGTACTGTTCTCTGTCCAGCAGTCTGATCCACTTGTATCAGCACAACACACACATTTGGTATTTCATATTTCGAATGTATATTTTTTATTTCAATCTTTTGTTTTTTATATTTTTTAAGTTGTGTATTTGTGCAGTGTGGTACAGCTGCTGGTTGCCCTAAATGTACCTTCAGAAGGGAGGGTGTGAGTGTGTGTATATGTGTACATGTGTATATTAAACACCATTACCATTTTGCTATCCCTGCAGTACAGAAAATCACCCACCACCCATATACCCCCTCTGTGGAGAGTCCTGATCATAGGAGAACATACTAAAGCATACTAACAAACTATGTAGAAAAACAGATAGACTATGGATAGTAATTGTAGAACTACAAAGTCCATTTTTATGATCAGTGGAGCTGGAGAACTGAGGAGGTGTACCTAATAAAATGGCTGGCGAATGTATATTTATATAATGAGTATATATGTGTTTATAATGAATCACCGATGTGACTTCTTGCAGAGCCACACAGTTAAAGCGATGATGAGGAGGATGGCCAATGGAACAAGCACACCAATCAAAATGATGTCAGTCTGATCTGTTAAAACAGAAATAAGGGTGTGTTGTAGATGAGCAGTATATGTTGAATAACACAGACATATTATTCAGTCTACTAATGTAACTAACTTTTTAAGATAACTTTTACTTACTTAATCCATCTTTAATCTCACAGTGAAAGCCTGTATAACCTCTTCGACACGTGCAGCTGTAACTGATGTCCATCGTTTCAACACAAGAGCCTCCATTCTGGCAGGGTGAACTTTCACATGGGTTTACTATGAAAACACAGCAACCACAGTTTCATAACAAGAGTTCTTGGTAATTTGTGGTTGGAAACATAGCAACATAATTTAAGTCATTTTATTTATACCTGTAATTAATCTACTGTATGTATTACTCTGAACAAAGGCACTCACGGTTGTAGCAATCTCGTTTGGTGTCATAGATGGTACAGATTTGTTTGTCTGTGCAGCCTTTGGCTTGACACACAGTACCAGTGGCGGTGCAGTTACAGGTTTGATCACAATTCTCAGTCATGAATGTCTCTGCCAGCTGTATGTGGGTGCAGAAAGAAAGAGGAAACAGGAAAGTGGGTTTACTTGCTTAAAAACACTAAGTCATTCTGTCAGCACTTGTCATTTCTTGTCATTGAGTTTTTTCTTTTTATTTGAGAAGCTTCAACATGCTTATAAACATTTGTTATTGCATCCTAAATACAGCAAATTCCTGTAACAAGTGTGTCCTTCACATCACAGTGTTATTGACTTGGCCATAGCCAATAACCATTTTACATGGATGCAAATCCAGAATCAGATTAAACAAAACAAATTTACAGTGGACTCACAGTGTAGTAGCGCCCCAGATATGTGCAGCCGCACTCGTTGAAAGGAACACACTCGTTGCCACTCATGGTAAATCCAGGATTACACTCGCATCCCTCTAAACATGCTGTTTGTTCACATTCTGAGGGTGCTGCTAAGTCAGCACACGATGATGGGCAAGCAGTCATACAGGTGGTGTAGCTACTGTTGCCACCACATGCCAGAGCTATACAAATACACAAAACCCACAGTTTACCGTAAGCACCTCATAAAAGGCATTTATCACTGGCATCCAAGTTGCATTAGAAAAATGGTTAGTATACATAACATTTAACAGTTTACTAGGTATATGACAGATGGATTTTGTGTATACAATGATTGAGGAAGCTGTGTATAGGCCCTGTAGTGGATATACAGTACAGGCCATGGGATACGTTCGGAGAGGTGCTATTTGTTGTTCCTAGTCACGGAATCACAGTCTGCTCAACAATAAGCCGAGTACATGAGTACTTAAGGAGGCAAAAATAGAACCGGCAACGGTATGCTGGGAAAGGACTCAGTTATGCAGTGTATTCTATGCTGTGGGTCAGCTAGTATGCTTGGCACTTACAGTTTGTGCCAAGTAAATGCTTTTAGTGTTTTATATGTGCTTCCAGCAGGACCTGGCCCCTGTCCATTCCAGCAGAAGCACCAAAACCTGGTTTGATACCCATGCCATCACAGTGCCTTGGAGTTATAGAAGCCCAGATTTCCTTAATGCTTGCTGTCAGCTCTTCTTTGTTGTTGGGTCCTCTTGACAATACCCTATAGATTCTCCATTGGCTTTAGGTCCAGCGAGTTGGCTGGCCAGTCAAGTACTGTAATCAGTGAACACATTAAACCAGGTTGTGGTGCTTCTTGCAACATGGGCAGGGGTCAGGTCCTGCTGGAAGCAGAAAATCTGTGTCTCCATGCAGATTCTTAGCAGAAGGAATCATGAAGTCCTCTAGAACATTCTGGTAGACTGTTGCGGTGAGAGCAAAGTTCACCAGCACCTTCACCAGACATTGCACCCTAAATCATGACTGACTGGACATTTCACACTGGACCTAAAGCAGTTTGGATTCTGTTCCTCACCTCTACTTTTTAGCAGATGAGTAGTTTAAAACATTGATGTCCTGCAAAACTTGAGCTGATTTCTCAACATAATTTATATTTTTGAATTCCTATTTTTGTGGGTTTAATGAGCTGGAAGCCTAAATTATGTAGAAAATGAACAAAAAATACTTAAAATCGTTTAAATTGCGGGCTCTGAATCTATAATCTATAAAAGTTTTACTTTTTGAATGCAATTATGGAAATAAATCAACTTTTTCATAATATTCAAATTTTTTGGAAAGGGTCTGTACATGCAAAATGCTTTTTTGCATGAAAAAAGCATTTTAAGCTAAAAAACCACATTACCACATCTGTGCAGGTGTTAAATGTTGTGTTCTTTGGTTTGTGTGTGTGCCTACACATTTGTGAGCATATGTAGGATGCACCAGAATTTGTGTCTGTATATTAGTGATATGTGTACATATTTAGGTGTGTGTGAGTTGGAGACATACGACAGTCTAGTTGAGCTCTCCATGGCCCCAAAGTAACTCCTTGTTCTTGACAAGCCAAGACGTAAACAGTCAAGCTTTCACAGAGCAGCGGTTGACTGTTTTGCTCTGCACACAGGTCAAAGACGCAGTCTCTGCAGCACACAGCCACCCACACGTTTAGAAAGATGAATGTTTACTCTTAACATGCACGGCACTGAGGCATAATGACTAAGCACATGTAAAATGTAGAGCAAATGTGCCTTTGTAGTTAAAAGAATCATCTTAATCTAATTTAGATGTGAACAGCACCATTAAATACATTAATCAAATTAAAGGTTATTAGAAAATACAAAATACTTAAAGACATACATTTCATTTAGTCATTTAGCAAACGATTCTATCCAAATGAGAGACAAGTTACAAGTCATGTTTCATCAAATCAAACATAGTAGAACTGTATACTCACTCCTGAAATGCATATGGCTCTACTGTGCTGTGGCAGGCAGCAAATGGCCCTCTGGTGTCATTTAAAGCTCCACACCTATTCTTTCCATTAAGCTCAAGCAGCTGAGCTACAGTGCAGCCATCTGTTTCAAAACCGGACTCCAGGTCATCGGTCACCTCTCTCCTGAGATGAGCGAAAAGCAATACAGTTTTAATAAGCACATATGGAATAAGTCAATGTTTCTATACTTTATGTATGTTTATAGAATGTGCACCAGGCAACATCTACATAAATAAAAATGTAAATGTTTGTTTGTTTTAAACCTCAAATCTCTGAAGGTTCTGTAGAGATTGCTATGAATTGTTGACAAAACATTGTAGTCAGATACGCGCATTTTAATATATTTTATTTTTATTTTGCTTTCTTATTTCATGTGCAAATAATATAAGGTGCTTGATGTGTGTCATCTCTATAGAGTTGCCACATGGGTACAATGGAAGCGGGGATATGGGAAGCTTGGCGTCCAGCAATTGGTCAATGGGTAGAGGTGGATGACACAAGGTGCTTGGAGTTTAAAGAGGCACACAGGTAGAGTTGAGGGAAAGGCGCGAGAGGCATGGCGTATAACGATTAGCACACTGGTAGAGTAGAAGACACAAGGCGGCTTACGTAAAGGCATGTTATAAAGTGAGTAGTTCCAGTCCTTAAATCTGATTGGCTGAGCCACTTTTCTATCCGTGACATTATTCATGGAATGGTGTGCTGTGCTGGGTGTATCTGCCCAGCACATAAAAAGTTCTTCCCTGATTCACTAACCTAGTATTTAGTTGTATAACTACAGTTTTTAGAACTGCGTCACATCTGTGTTGCATACAGTTAACCAACTTCTGGTACCTGTCAACTGATATTCCAGCCCAGGATGTCTACATTGCACAATTCATTTGCACTTTTTTTTTGTTTTGCCTCAGAAACAGCATCTGTAAATTTTTCAATCAGATTAAGGGCTGGGGATTTGGCTGGCCATTGCATAACCTAAGTTTTTTGGACTGGAACCAATATTTTGCTTGTTTACTGGTTTGTTTAGGGTCGTTGTCTTGTTGAAACACCCATTTCAAGGGCTCTTTAGCATAAGGACCTGTTCAAGTATTCTGGTATATGAAAACTGGTCCATGATCCCTGGTATGCTGTAAGCCTAGAACCTTAGTAAGAGAAAAATACCCATATCATGATGCTTGAACCACCATGCTTCACTGTTTTGAGAGTGTATTGTGGCTTGAATTGAGTTTGGGGGTAGTCTGACAAACTGTATTGAACCCAAAAAGAACAATTTTACTTTCATCAGCCTACAAGATGTTTCTCCATTTCTCTTTAGGCCAGTTGACGTGTTCTTTGGCAAACTGTATCCGCTTTACTATAATTTTCTAGTCTTTTTTTAACAGTGGGACTTTGTGGGGACTTTGTGCTAATAGATTAGTTTCACATAGGCGTTTTCTAACTGTCACAGTACTTTGAGGTAATTTGAGACTGTCTTTGATCATCTTGCAGCTGATCATAATCTACCACAACTGGTAGATTGTTTGTCATGTGGTAATATAATTTATACCAAAACAGTGATTATCTGGTTAATCATATTGGACTGCTATTATTTTGAACACTATTTTACCTAAATATTTTTTAACAGACAGTTTACAAAAAAAGCCTGTAATAATCTGTTCTGTAACAAAACAGTTTCAGTTTTTTTTTAAAACCAGTTTACAAAATAGAGGAAGTGAGGGTTCGCTGGATCAAAGCAACTGTGAATAACTGCAAGATTCTTGACTCACCTGTGCACATGACTATGATGGGGTTGTTCTGAGATGGGGAGTTCCTTCACTTGTCTATCATTCACTCTCCAACTGTCACCAAATTCATTAAGGTTGCGTGTGATGGAGCCATCAGGTTTCACATATTCATTGTTGGAACGACCATCATAGTTCCCACACAGGCCACGCACGTGTGTCTTGTAAGTGCTCGGCAAGATCACCTCTGTTTATGAAAATGTGGTTAGAGCTGAGCTGCATGTTATGTGAATAGATAGTGCAGGTGGGTGTTTGAGTTGAGTCACCCATATGGCCCCAAAGTTTTAGTCTTTATACTCACCGCCTGATATTTTCCCATCAAAGCGGACAGTTAGGCCAAAGTCAGTAGAAAGCTGAAGATATTTAGAGCTCAGTGTAATCTTTACACCTTGTTTTGGGCTCACGGGAGGAACCACTCGTTCACCATTAACCTAATTAAAGACCCAGCATCCACGTCAGTAACTTGGTACATTTATTCTGAATATCATTGTAAAGCCATGTCTTTTAGGTTCTCACCAGCAGGCCTTTCTTCTGTAGCAATCGAATATTGACATCATACACATCCACATAGACCTCATGCAGGAAGGAGACGCGCTGGTTACCACCCATGCGTGCGTTTTTTCCACGTACAGTAAATTGTGTCAGCGAGCTCGAGATATTGTGATCTTTGGTTAGTACATAAGTGAATGCACCTTGAAAGTGGTGGTTGAATTTGTCAAAGGTGCGGTAGTGTGGATCTCCCGAAATCATGCATTTGTCAAACTCTGCAAGGAGAAAAAATGGAAAATATTTCATTAAAATATATCTGTAACCTCTTTATATCATTATACATTTTATATAAAGCTGTCATGATAATACAATTATAAAAAATATATAACACTATAAAATAACCATATCCTTCAATCCTAATCTAAAGATTTACCGACACCTTTTTTTAACAAAATCTTGTAAATGGTATAACCAAAGCAAACCTCAAAGATCTACAGTATATCCAGATGTCAGGATATCTGTAATTATTACAGCTACAATCAGGCATTTGCAAGAGCACTCAGGATTTTGTAAAGAAAAGAAAAATAAGTCAGCCAAATTCTTTAATAAGGCCAAGTTACAATACACAGTGGAGTGAGTCTAAGCACACTTTTTTTTTAATCACAGAACTATTCCAAAAAGCTATTTGGAGTTTGTTGAAAAAGACAAAACCTACAGCAAGCATCTTTAGCAAGAATCAGAATTGCTAACTAAATCAAAGATACTGAAAGTCTTGGCTGATGTAAAACAAGAAACAGGACAGATGGTGTTGGTGTTCGAGATCAGTTGTAAAATCTGACCAAAAAAACTGCATAATGCAGCCCATATTGCATAAATTAGATTTGAATATCACAAGTGGCCCAGTGGTGTGTGAGTGTTAATGCCGATGAGAGAAAAATGGCCATTTTCCTTCAGAGAAAGAGGTGTATCTCTCTCACACTGTCCAATAAGAGTAGTACAGGCCAAATTTGTTGGCTGTTAGCTCATGTATGTAGAACTGCATTATAAACAGGTGGGATCATTTGACTTGGAGGAAGTTCATAATTCTTTCAGCATGTTTATCAGATGTGTATGTAGTCAAAATAATACAAGTTTGTTGGAAAGAAAGAAATAGTCAGTACTGAAGGAACCCTGTAACAGCTTTAGCTATTTTTGGGAGTATTGAGCCCCAATCAAGTTTAGTTTTAAATAAATGTGTAAAATAATATGTTAATTTAGTAAAGACTTAATTAACAACAGTTAATCAAAAAAGTCATAATGTATTTATCAGACGGGAAAATTACTTTTTATAACACAGGCAACATCACTAAAATAAACAAGAAATAGTTAACTTGGGAAGCTATAACCTACTTTCAGGTTTGCAATAGCGGTCACCATCTTTGTTTACAGCACAGACAGAGCTGGAGCTGCACTGAAAGTTATTGCAGGAAACCCCCGCTTCTAAACTGCATGTGCACTTCTGCTCACAGTGTGAGGTCAGCCAGGAATCTCCGACCTGTAACATGAATAATCATTACTGTGTAGGTCCTCTGGGATGATTCATGTAACAACTTGTCCTGTTCCCATATTTCTATGGGATGTTTTTTACATACTAACTAAAATCCAGAGACATGTAGAGAAATGTGGAGACAGAGAGGATTTAACTGATTTTACAGCTCGTTTAACTCTGAACTTACTTCATGATATTCTCCACTGTTGTCTACACATCCACAGTTGGAAGTCGGTATACAGTTATCATCGCTCAGCACGAAGCCTGCATCACACTGGCAGCCCTCCACGCAGCCATTAGGTGGCAGGGGGCAGGAGATTGGGAAGAGATTAGCACAGGTGGGTGGGCACGGAGGTGTACAGTCTGAGTAGTGGCTGTTTGGTGGACATGGAAGAGCTGCAGAGGGAGGGTGAAAAAAAAGAGAATGGATTAAATTTGTTATCTAAAAGATTCTAAATCTCTCCTGAAGTTTAATTAAAAACATTTTGAACAACAACTGAAATACATTTGTGTTTTCAAATGTTTTTAAATAAATGCACTTTAACGATTGCAGCTTAGATCACAGGGTACTTACGACAGAACGTGGCGTTCCTCCAACTGATGGTGATGCCAGCACTTTGGCAAGCCTGAGCATAGGCTTCTACATTATCACATAATGTGGACTGCATGCCATTATATTCGCACATGTCGTACACGCAGTTGTTCAAAAACGGTTCTGGTGGGATGAGTGAATAACAAGGCTTAAAGCGGTCTGACATAATAATGCTGACACATTGAGCCTCGATCGCTTCCTCTTCTTGCGGCGAGCAATTTGGGTGAATGTCAGGACGAGTGTCTGGTTGGCATCTGTGTAACAACAAAACAAAACAGAAATTATGTTAAAGATACTAACGAGAGATTTTCTAGTTGCAATTTAAACAACCAGCTGTATGACAACTAATGCTGTTACCAATCCATTAGAGTAACGACACAAAAACACACCCTATTGCCAATTTAGTATCTGTATTCTACACTATAGCATGTTTTTAAGGGAGAAAACCAGAGCTTTTGGAAAAGCTATGAAAAGAGGTTTTCTTGAGGACTATCTCCTCTAACAATTTAGACTATTTAAAAACAAAATTATGAAATAAATAATAGTAACACACTCACCCTGGATCACTATCACCCTCTGACTTCCAGCTGTTACCCAACTCTATAACATCTTTGGCAGGTTTGCCATTTGGCATAAGATTGTCATCACTGGAATTGCCATTGAAGTTTCCACACATTCCACATACCTATAATTATATGTAAGATAAAGGTGAGGACAGAACAGTGATCCCTGGAATAAGTGGTTATTAGTGCAGTTTTTGTTTATATGACTATAGTTATACGTACAGTAATATGTTAAACATTCAGACTGAAATTAGAACATCTTTTATGTTTGAATGTGTTTTATCATGTTTTCTCACCTTGTTAAAGTAATCGCCTGGAATTTTAATCTGTACATGGTGAATGCCATCGAACTGGATTATTAAACCAAAATTAGTAGATATAACGCTGTTCACACCACTGGTAAAAACCCTGGCATTTGCTACAGGAACTTCCATGGGTGTTCGGATCCTGATCCCATCCAGCTATAAAATGCAAAAAACAGCAAACAGATATATTTTTATTTAGTGATAAACTTTGTAAACTGTATTTACCTTTATCATATGTATTTTGTAAATTTTGGTATCCTATTTTTTAATGTTCCCTGTGATAATGTTCACAGGATACTGGCTCAAATCTCAAGACACTCAGAGAATCAGACTGTCAAAATTAACCCTGCTCTTTCAAAATTATATGAACACCAATTCATTACACCCCATTTTAAATCAGCCCCCCTTTACACCAATGACAGTTTTCCACACTTCTAGGAATTAATTCTACAAGATTTTGGAGTTTAACTGTGAGATGTTTTGATCAATAAAGCAAAAGTGTATTATATCTTGATTTTTTTTTAAATAAATTTGCAAAAATAGACCCAACATTTCATCACTGGAAAATGGGTGTCAATTGCTGTTTAGCATGTTTAAAGTGCAAGACTTCAACAAGGTCAAATACACTGCAAAGGACAGTTTGCATCTTATAAAATTTATTTTTTACCATTATTGGGTTTTAGAATTGAATGGAGGACAGCGAGTCTGAATGGGCAATGTTCAGTACCTCGTTTGTTGAGGCGATGGAATGTTGGTGCCTATTGTGATGGTAACTCTCAAACCCGGTGGTGATCACCCCGGGTGAAATATTCCGTTAAGCTGCAGAAAGAGTCCTTATAGGTGTGGTTGCCCTGTTGGCCGCAGCTTTGTGCATCGCCCGTATGTGGGAGGAGCTCATTAAGGCCTTGGAAAGTAACATTCTGGCAAACTGTCAGGTGACTCAGAACAAAAATAAGCAGTGTGCTACTAAGACGGTATATAGTGATGGTGGTGCACTGTTGACTTCAACTAGGGACGTCATTAGACAGTGGAATGAATACTTTAAGGACCTTCTTAATCCCACCAACACACTCTCCAGAGAGGAGGCAGAGCCAGAGGACCCGGGAGGAGGCTTGTCCATCACTGAGGCTGAAGTTGCTAAGGAAGTTAGAAAGCTCCCTGGTGGCAAGGCTTCAGGGGTGGATGAGATCCGGCAGTAAGTCAGACTCCTTTCCAGTGAGAGTTGGAACTATAATTTCTAGAAGCAGCCAACTGGAGGGTGCCCGGTTTGGTGACCTCATGATCACGTCACTAATGTTTGCGGATGATGTGGTCCTGTTAATGTCATCAAGCTGTGAACTTCAGCTCTTGATGGATCGGTTTGCAAAGGATGTGAAGCAGCCGGGATGAGAATCAGCACATACAAAATGAAGGCCATGTTTATCCTTCGGAAAAAGATGGAGAGTCCGCTCTGGGTCAGGGATGAGGTCTTGCCTTAAGTGGAGTATTTCTGGGTCTTGTACACAAATGATGGTTAGAAAAAGCGGGAGATTGACAGGCAGATCGGCGCAGGGTCAGCAATGATGCAGGCTCTATACCAGTCTGTTGTGGTAAAGAAAAAGCTATGCCACAAAGCAAAGCTCTCGATTTACCAGTCGGTCTATGTTGCTGCCCTCACCTATGACCATGAGCTTTGGGTAATGATTGAAAGAATGAGATCACGAATACAAGTGGCCAAAAGGGGTTTCCTCCGCAAGGGTTCTCCTTCAGAGACAGGGTGAGAAGCTTGGTCATCTGGGAGATAATCGGAGTAGATCCTCTACTCCTGCCCATCAAAAGGAGCCAGTTAAGGTGGTTCAGGCATTTGGTAAGGATGCCTTTTGTGCACCTTCCCAAAGTTTCAGGTAAGTCCAACTGAGAGGAGACCTTGGGGAAGACCCAGGACAAACTGTGAAGATTATATCCCTCAGTTGGCCTGGAAATGCCACAGAATCCCCCCAATTGAGCTGGTTGCGGTGGCTGTGGAGAGGGAGGTCTAGGCCTCTATACTTACTGCCTCCTTACTGCCTCCGCAACCCGAACTCCGGACAAGTGGGGGATAATGGACAGATGGATGGATGTTTATTATTGTTTTAAGTGTTCCTTATATTTATGAAATGTTTCACTGATTGCTATTTGTCATGTTATGGCAATAAACAAACAGTTTATAATAAGAAAATTATCTTTAACTTTTTTTTCACCATAATTTTATACATAGTTTAAAGTCAGTGTGTTGAAATTTTTGTTTCTTTATAATCCTACTGGAGGTGCTGCACTAAACAGTTTTTACTTGTTCAGGCAGCATATTTGTGGCACTTGGGGTGTAAGGCTTTTAAATTCAGAACATAGCCCTTAAAAGGGCTACATATAAATTAACGTACGTCAACACAATTTAAACAATTCAATTTTTAAAAGTTATTACGACAGTAAATCAAATCAATTATTTTTAGAATCATGGTACAGAACTACATTTATTATATACTGTTTTAATAATATTGTATCAAGAGGTCCTGTTGGTTTCCATCACCTCTCTATCAATTGCTTAAGACCAATCTTAATAAAAAAAAAAGTATATTATTTTGTATGAGAGTCAATTGTGCCACATTCAAATTATTTAGCACTTCCCACTTTCATGCCGGTTAAATCTCTCATCTTTTACTCGTGTTCGTGTTTTAGACACATACCAGTATTCTTTTATTCTTGCTCAGGGTGATGTTACCGCCAGGCAAGCTGACCATAATGGAGCGGATGTAAGATGCCTCAGGCTGACCTCGTTCTTCATTTTTGCCTACAATGGTAAATGTGGTCACCATCGAACTGTTGCACACCTTAACTAGAGTGTAGGTACAGGTCCCCATGTAGGTGTGCATGGTGCCATCGAAGGTGTAGTAATGAGGATCACCAGCTATGTGGCAAACAACTATAAAACACACAAATGGAAACAGTATAGAATGACGTGTTTGCTCTCAAAGGCATGTTTCATTGTGTGTTCTTTAGTAAATGTTTCAGAAAAAGAATGAATAAATAATTTTTACAAAATTCATCATGCAGTTAACCAATTTTTATAATATTAGTAGTAATTCATAGTTACAACACTAAGCTATTATGTGGATAAAGATTACAGGGATTTAAAAAGTAAACATTTAATAAATCATCTTGTCCTGACTTTAAGTGCCATGGGCTACCTGTGTAAGTTTAATCAATGATAGCGCTGTACTGTTCTGACAGATGTATAGTGAGTAAGGTCTATTATGTTTCAAATTAACAAACGCAATGTTAGAAAAAATGGATGCCAGTTTGTCAATGATGTATTGAGCATAATCATATGATTTTAACATAAAGTGATAAAGTGATCCATAGAGCCTGCTGTGCTCCACACAGTGGAATTTGTCCTCCACATTAAACCCATTCGTGCTGTGAATTACACACATATTAGGTATGTGAGCACACGTGCCCGGAGTGGTGCGCAGCCCTGTACACGGCACCAGGGAAGTAGTTGGTGGGACCAAGAATCAAACCAGGGACCATCAGGTCGCAAGGTTGGTTCCTTAACCACAAGCCTACAACTGCCCATAAATTGAATGTGACACTTCTAAATCAGTATGCTCCTTATTTTTTTGTTGATATCAGTTCTACCAAATGATGTGGAAATGTGAGGTATAGAATACCTGTCGAATCCACACAGTCCAGCTTGCCTTCCTGAACCTTACACTGCTGTGCAGGGCTACATGCCCATGCTTCACATGTCACATTGTTAAAGGGAAGACATGTGCAACGTTCAGAGCAGTCATCCTTGGTAAACCAGCTATCTCCCATCTAAATAACACACATGCATATATTATACCATTTATCTATTTTTAAATCAGTCCTAAATAACAAAAAAAAAAAAACATTACTCTTTTACTGACACACTATATATATAAAATTTAAACATACAGGTCTGTAGTTGTTGTTATTGTCTGTACAGCCGCACTGACTGGGTGGCACACATTTATCTCCGCTGAGTACCAGTCCTTCATCACACACACATCCTTCCACACATGGTTCTTTGCATGTGTCAGCTGAACCTGGGTCTTGACAGCTTGCAGGACAGGCATTACTACAATACTCGTAGTGACTGCCGACAGGACACCTCAGGGCTGAGGAAAAGAGAAAAGGTAAAGATGCAGAAAAGTGTATGGGACCAAATGTTTATTAGTTAAATTTGCATATTTATGTAAGAGGTGGTTGTTATATGAGAAGATAGTAAGGTCACATTTTTCACACAATGTGGAGGAAGTGCTTCTGTAATTAATAAGATTGCATATTTACTGAACTCAACTGAGATGGCAACATTTAATAGATAGCTCATTGCTGTCACCTAGTGGTTTATTTATAAAACCCAAAGCCCTCATTCACTCGTTCACTGACTCATCAATAATTCTCCCACTTCCCGACTACCTACAAGATTGAAACTTGGCACAGTCATTCCCCACCATGCACTTGGAACAACTAAGCAGTTTGCACTTTCAAAATCCCACGGGGCGCCCACCAGGGGACCCAATCTGAAACACAGGCCATGATTAAATTGTGCACTTCCACGACTCGCCTCACAAACTTCAAATTTGGTAGAGATATATAGGATAACATCTACAGTCATAAAGATATCCAAAATTCCAAAACATTCCCACAGGGGACCCAATTCAAAATATGGCCTCTACTCTAGCGATTGGCACGTGGATAGAGTACAGGGGATGACGCAAGGCACTTGGTGTATAGTGACCGCTGTATGGGTAGAGTGGAAGAGGATGACGCGAAGCACTTGGTGTACAGTGATAGGTGAACAGGTAGAGTTCAAAAACAACTGCCTTTTACTTTAACTTTGTTATTACGTTTAACGTATCAGAAACGTGCACTTTCTCTTTTCTTTCTTTTAAATTGAACCAGATGAGCCACAGCAACACATGGCGGGTACAGTTAGTATATAATGTTTATAATGTTTTGTCATGCTGTTTTAATATTTATATAGTTATCTTAATGTTAATATAATAAAAATAATGCATTTGATTTAGCTTATTCCATTTACATATTCCTGAGGCTTACAAAATTCTCCATGAATTGAAATAGTTATATTTCACAGATGTGCTTCAGCAACTTTGCTGCACAAAGCTCTTTTAAGTAATTCTATAAATATGTCTTCAGATTTCCTTTTTTATTGTTATCCAGGATAAAAACTGGCATATTTTAAAATGACCTCACTGAACACACGGCAACAATGAAGTTACAGACTTAAGACAGAGAGTTTGGATATTTTAGACAGGTTATTTCTTTTAATTATTTCTAACTCTGTGTTAAACCTTTTTTTTTTAGAAATGTTTTAGTTTGTTTTGTAAAGCATTTGTTTGGTTGTGGTTATGTTTAATATAAAGTGTTAACTTTAATGTAAAGTTTATAACTTTTTAAAGAGCATCGTTGCCACTGGAAGCAGCAAATTTTGAGACGGGCCATGTCTTAATGTGAATTAAATATTTTGATTTTGGCTTTGCTCCTGTTTGGTTTCGGTGCATGTGTATGTTTATTCTGTAACTCTGGTAATAACAGAGTATCTTGAAGGTTGTTTTCATTGTGATATGTGGCAGTTCATTTGTAGTAAACTATGTCTGTTAAGCAGAGACAAAACATGCTGCTCCACCTTTCCTTTTGAAACCTTTCCTTTAAGGATTTTAGAAAGGTGTATATATATACATTGACATTTAGTTATTTAGCAGACATGTTCATCAAAATCAACATACAAATAAGAGAGCAACAAGTCAGTAGATACAGCTACACCGTTGTATCATCAAACCTGATCATTATCTATTTATCTTTTTTTAAATGTATATTTATCTGTCTATACAAGGACAAAATGTGAAAAATGCTATATACCTTATTTCTTAAAATATGCAAAACACTTAAGGCATGATGTAGCCACATTTAAGCTTCAATTCTAATGTTCAGGGAACTCAGTTTAAAAAAATGCATGTACACTGTTTAAAGGCATCTGAAGTAAACATTAAATTTAAGTTTGGTGCATGTATTCCCTGCCTGTACCAGCTTTTGTACTTGTTTATGTAATCGTGTTCTTACTGCATAAATCATCAAAGTGTGTCCCATCTTGGCTGTAATGTGAATTCAACACTAATAAATTTGGTTAAAGAAAAAATAAAAAAGCACAACAACGAGTAGTGTTGACTCGGCCTCAAAATTCCTGTGATTGTGCTGGACCAATAAGTCAAATCCATGGGGGCCCCGCTATGCTTTTAATAGGAATTGAAGGATATTCTGCAAACATCTTGGTACCTTCAGTTGTTTATTAGAGTCCATGCCAGAATCAGTCAGTACAGACGAAAAAAGGGAACCAATATATATCATATTTAAAAAAGTGGTCATTATGTTATACCTGGTCTCTCTATGCAGTAAATATGGAAATATAAGTCAACATTATTGCATTATTGGCACCCATGAATACTAGGTATATCATCTAAATATATAAATACTGTATATAATCTGGAATGATTGAACCCATAACAGATACCACACACTGAACAAAACAGATTCTATAGGCAAAGGCCAAAACTGCTTCAAAAACAGGCACGAAAAAGAGTGGCGTGAATCTTGCCAAGTAACAGAAACAAACCATAATCATTCTGGACAAATGTTCTATTGAAAAATAAAACCAAAAGTAGAGCTATTTGGCAATGTATAAGCGTTATGTTTACTGATGACAAAATATGCCTATGAAGTAAACTAAAGTAATAAACCTTTAAGCCTACAGTGAAATATCCTGAAGGATTCATAATGTTGTGGATCTACTTTGCTGCCTTTGGAACTGAAGGCCTTGAATGTGTTACAGAAACAATAAAATCAAAAAAATATTAGAGCATTTTAAAGCAAATAGTGCAGTTAAGAAACTAAAATCTGTTATTGGGAAGGGCTTAAAAGAAATACAGTTAAAAAGTGGACAAAACTATCAGCTTATATTTAGAGACCTTTGTTGTGCAGAGGATGTGCAAACACATTTTAGAGAAGGGTGCCTTTAATCATGGCCATGTCATATACTATGTTTATTCTTATTTATGGAAATGTCTGCATGTTTGTTCACTGGATAAGTTTGTTGTTTGGTAGTATTTAGACAAATGACACAAATCTGGCGCCTGAATGTGTGTATATTGTATAAATTTAAACAAACAAGTAGGAATGTTTTTCTGTAGTTGTAGTTCTGAGGACAAACAATAATATCCTACCCTGCAATTGTGAAATCACATACTATAGAGGGGTCAAAACAATGCATGACTTAATGTTTAATATGCAGTATATTGTTGACTTTACGTTAAAGTATGGATGCTGTCTTGCTCATAAACCAAATTTCTTTTTTCACCCCAACAGTATGAAGTCTGCAGGGAGCTGTGTGGCCCTGTTTCTTTTGGGTGTTATATGTGATTTAACGTGGGAGTTGGACCCCAGGGATCCTAATGTGTGTAGTTTGTGGGAAAGGTGAGATTTAATAAATGTAATGTTAAAAGTTAGTACGTGTATTATTAATATTGAAAGGTAAAACAAAGCCTTTTTAGTGCAAGTATTTCCTGAAGCATATATCTTATCCTGATATTTCTTTTGGTAGTTATACCACATCAGTTAAGGAGTCATACGCTCAGCCATTTGACCAGGTGTATGAGTCAACCTGCCATGAACCTTGGAGACAGAACAAGTGCATTCGTCACAGGTGAGAAATATACAGGCCTGTATGGTCTGTATGGACTGTATGGACGTTACAATACTGCAAAACAAACGCCAAATTTCTCCTGGATTGTTGGCAGAAGTTGTTTTTATATATAACTCTTTTTTTATTTAGATTAAATTGTGAGTAAGTGCAGATTACTGGTGAGAACTAAGGAATCTTTACAGTAGGCATGACAAGTTTTGTTTACCCAGACAAATATTTTTTCCAGATGTCCCAAACTGTCAAAAGTGGCCATTATTAGAAAAATAACTTTAAATAATCTATACCCCATGCCAATCCCTTTAGTTTCTGATTAATGTCTGCAGAATCCTTGTAGTGCCTGCAGAATGTCTGTCTTCAATGTTTTTTTATGGAGAAAAGTGACTTTTTGGCCCTCTTCTTATTACCAGGCTACCCCACCCCACCCTCCCACTGTCACACCTGCCCG
>JAOUQT010011335.1:0-12171 GCA_025769995.1 Xyliphius kryptos | reverse complement strand
TACACCCAGGACAGGGCGCCAATCCATTGCTGGGTACACACTCACTCACACAGTCACACACATTATACAGGGCAATTGAGAGCATTCAATTTACATTGAATCTGTGTTTTTGGAATGTGGGAGGAAACCAAAGAACCTGGGGGAAACCCACGCAGACACGGGGAGGACATGGAAACTGTACCCAGATTGGGATTCGAACCGGGAATCCCCAGCACTGAGAGGAGAACGTGCTAACCACTGAGCCATCGTGCCGCCTTTCACATAGATTAATATAATTAATTTTTAATAATCACAAATCAATGATATATTGAGAAAAATTGTTATTTCAGAAGTGTGTTTCATACTGTTAGCCCTTGCAATAATCGCTACCCAAGAAGTAGCTCTCAGTGTCAAAATAGTTGGTGACCCCGCTCTGGGATAATGCAACTGATTCTGAATCACGGGATTAAGCTGAGGATGGAGAAATTTTAGGAAAATAGGGAGTCGGCTGAGTACAAATGTAACACATGCCCACAAAAACAAATTTGAAATCATAACTGGGTCCAACATAAAAAGTGTTAAGCGATATCTAAATACTCAGTAACTTAAAAACCCTACTGCTTTACTGGTTAAACACCATGAACCAACTGAAAACAGTTGGCGTATTGGACGCAGCTCTGAAAAAACATTTTTATTTTTAAACAGGAGTGATGTAATGGGAGATAGTTTTCATCACTCCGCCAGCATTTCCACAATGGTTATGTGCCCTAAATAGACATGGAGCTCTGCTGAAACTTTAAATAATAATCAGTTCCTCAGTATCCTGGGTTTTTCTGACTCCATCTCCATCCAGATCACAAAAGCAGGGTGTGTGTTGCTGTGGGCTGCAGCTGTTGTCCTGTTTTTAGGCATATAAACCTGATCCAAGAGCTGGGTTTTCCAGCAGCAAAAGGTTATTCACCTAAGGAAAAACCCACCAGTAGTACACAGTCTTAAACTTAAGCTTGTCCTGCACTTAGTTACAGCAACAAAGCAACATAGCAACCAGGGGCCTTCGTTTTTAACAACTCGGTATTATTTGTTATAGTGAACGAAGTAACACGAGGCATTGTGGTGCTTCATTCTGGCTTTATAGAAAGGTATAGGCACAAGGCAGAGGTTAACCCCAAATATTCCCAGTTCTTTAAGCATTATGTTCAATAAAACATATAAAGATAAATTTTAATCATGACGTTCTTTAAAATCTTCAAACATTTATACCCTCATGGTTGTTTACCTCAAGCCACTGCAACAGTTAACCAAAGAATACATGAAGGTCATCCTTGATTTATCACCAGCTCTCTGATTTCAGGTTCTGTTCCAAGAAACAAGACACAAATGTCAATGTACAATTGTGAAATCACTGTAACCGACAATTGAAGTACTGGGTATTTAAAGAACCCCACTTATTTACTCAAGATCAACATCTACTGACCTTTAGACCATTAACTTTATATAAAGCTCATCTGGCTTCATTCAAAATAGCAAAGCCCAGTATCAGTCTGTGTGACATTCCAACCACTCAGGATTAGTACAGTCCTGGACTCTCTGGGTCTCAGAGCGTCAAAATAGCCGTTCCCACAGCCACACTGGTATTATAAGTTTATTCATCACTGTCATGAGCTTATTTTAGTTCACGCTTGAAAGTTCCATTGGATACAGTGAGTGAATATGATTTGTACATTTTTGTAGACGTTTCACCTGGTTGGGGTTGTGGGGGACGGCATGTTTGCTTCTCAGTGCTGGGGATCCAGGCTTGAATCCCAATCTGGGTGGAGTTTCCATGTTTTCTGAGTGTCTGCATGGGATTTTCCATGGATTCAAGGTGAACTGGCTGCTCTAAATTGCCCCTATATAGTATGTCTGTGTAATATGTGCCCAGCAATTTATTGGCGCCCTGTACCTGCCCAGCACCTCAAATGTTCTTAATAGATGCATGGATGAATGTTTTAAACCAGTTAGGAAGTGTAGGAACTTATTTTTCAGCACTAATAAAAAAAAAGGACCAAAAACCCTGGGCAGACACATTGACACACTTGAAGCTACCCAGAATTCTTTATTCTATACAATATGCCTTCTTGTTTCCTGAAGCTGAAAAAAAATGCATGCGTTTTAGATCGTTCTTGAACGAAACAAGTCCAAACACATACTTCTGTCTACATCTTCTTTACATTGGACTTTTGTTGTTATTAGAGTCCACAGCCAGAGGAATGTGCATGAACAAAACACAACAATGTTCTTTACTCGCAGTGTTCATGATTGTGTGTACTGTATGTCATACATTCATTCATCATCTTCCGCTTATTCCTTTATGAGGGTCGCGGTTTGGGGGTGTTGTGGGGGTTCTCCATGCCCATCCAGGATCCAGGGGAGAACATTTCGGGGCGCTGGGCAGATACACCCAGGACAGGGCGCCAATCCATCACTGGACCCTCAGCGCTGAAAGGCGATTGTGTTAACCACTAAGCCACCCTCATCCTACAGTATGTGATTTATATCTGGATGGCTTAGTGGTTAGCAGGTTCGCGTCTCAGCGTTAGGGATTCCTGGTTCAAATCTCAATCTAGAGTTTTCATGTTCTCTCCGTGTCTGCGTGCGTTTCCTCCGGGTTCCTACCATCAAAAAACATGGATTCAAGGTAAATTGAGTGCTCTAAATTGCCCCATACAGTGTGTGTATGAGTGTGTGTTTGTGTGAGTGAGTGTGTACCCAGCGATGGATTGGGGCCCTGTGCTGGGTGTATTTGCCCAGCGCCCGAAGCGTTCTCCCCTGGATGAGCATGGAGAATTGTTCTGTGTCTTTTTCAGATTAAGCATTCTGAGTTACTCACAAAAGAAAAACAAAGTTAGTCTTTGTGTTGCTGGGGTGTGTCTTCTCCAGCATGAGGATTACAGTACAGCCTCGACTTTGGTCAAGGCCTCAACAGTCTGTATGCTAACAGCCTTAAATCCCCCTTTGATGGATCCACACTAATGCACCGTGAAATCGATCTCTCCACTGCCCACATAGAGTAGTTATTAGGAACTCTAAAAATAGCTTTGATAAATGTTCCAGAAAGCATGTCACTAAGAAAAAAACCCTAAAGAACAGAATAAGGAGGAAAAGGCTATTAGCTAAAGCGACTTTTTCAGATCTGTCATTCATTCATTCATTATCTTCCGCTTATTCCTTTATGAGGGTCATGGGGGGGCGGGGTTCCCCATGCCCATCCAGGGGAGAACGTTTCGGGCGCTGGGCAGATACACCCAGGACGGGGTGCCAATCCATCGCTGGGTACACACTCACACACACAGATGCACACTATACAGGGCAATTTAGAGCATTCAATTTACCTTCATGTTTTTGGAATGTGGAAGGAAACCCACGCAGACACGGGGAGAACATGGAAACTCCACCCAGATTGGAATCCCCCGCGCTGAGAGGCGAACGTGCTAACCACTAAATAAGAAAATTAAGTGCTTAGAGTCTTAAATAGCATTAAGTAAAAAATTAGGACTGCAATTTTATCTAGAAAAGGAAGTTTGTGAACAAACTTCAAAAAGTTGGTTTGGAAAGGATACTTGTGGATAAAAAAAACAAGCAAAAACTTCAGTGGATTCCTATGGGAAAAAAACGCTTTGATAAAATGGTTGTGGCATTAAAAACCATCCAAAAAACACAAGCAACCTATGGATATTACAATACTGCCAAATTTTAACATTGTTTGTTAAAAGCTGCGGGACGAGAAACTGATTCAAAATTTGTGCAAGAATAAAGATAAGAAGAACTAGAAACGGAAGTTCGTGAACAAACTTCAAAAAAGGAAAGAAGAGAGGTGGAATGAAGTTAAATTTTTTTTTTTTTTAAATTCATAATACCACCAAATTTCAATGATGTACAATAAACGCTGCGAAGAAAAACAAGTTGGCTTTTCCAGGCCAACTCAATAAATAGTGATAATATATTTACTTATTTACAGATTATGTTTACTTATTAAAAATATACAGTCTGTTATCTCTGTGTGCTAGAATCTGCTAAGTTAAGCTTTTTTGTTCAGATCCCAGTCCAGTGGTCAGGGATCTGGTCAGCTCGGTGTTTAAAGCTCGGTGCGTTACACTAAGAGTCAACACATTACATTAAGTAGCTTCTGGGATTAATAATGAAAACTATTTTTAATAAGAGTTTTCATGTCCTGTGATGTTCCTGATTAATTAAATACAGTCTGCTCACGCCGATGACTTTTTATAGACCGTAAGCTTCTCTGGGGCCGCTGCAGAAACAAGACTCAATACACCAGATAACAGAGCAAATTAATTATAGATAACGCCCTAAAACACTGGAATTACAATACAGAGGTAAATTTCTCTTATGGTCTTCCTAAAGCCCCTTCTTTATGGATACTTAACAATTCCTCCTTTTCTGGTTGCAGCTCGCTCCTACAATATTATTGGCAATTTGTGATTAGGTCAGTTGACAGAAAACCTATTCCTGTGACATCAAATGTATTTAAAAGCATTGGTTTTTCCACTAATCAAGGTTGATATGGTGGATATGAAATCAGCGGAATGTTAAAATTTATCACAAGTATTTAAACTTTTGCATAAGACTTTACTATCTTATTGTTGTTATAGGAACTATATCTACTTTTTATCGTAAATTATGAAAGTACTTGCCTCTCTACGATGGAAACATAATGGCACATTTACAGGATGCTGTCTTTATTTTCCAGAACATAATCTTTTAGTGGAAATGTGATCCAGAAGTCTCACTTAACACTGACGGACATTTACATTTTAGCTTTCATGAAGCATGTGATTATTCTATAAATCAAATCCTCATCCAGCAGCTTCCTGCATCATTAAACTGTAGACTATCAGTCCATATGCATTCGAAACTATATTTCATTTTGATCCGTGGCAGAAAAGTAAAAGCTTTTATTTTTGGCCCTTACTTTTAAAAAAGAGCACTGCTTTTATCTCCCACTCTTCCATTTGTGCAAAAATGAATTAAAAGCTATTCTTGTATCCTCACTTACAGATTTCAATTCAAAAAAACATTTTCATTGTGATAATGTCTTGTTTAAAAGTAAAATGTTCTATAAACCTTGCATAATGATTATGAGTGTGATGGTTGAGATGCTGTAGTTCTGTTATATGGTTTTGATTCAGTATGTGGACAGAAGTTTTGGGGTTTATGTAGTTTGGTGACAGTATGTAAACTCAAGTAACTAGATTTGCACTGTGGACAACTGAGGCGTTGTGTAAAGTTTTGATTGATCTTTTTATACTAGCCCAAACAAAGGCCTTAAACAAATGGTTGGGTGGTTCTTACCAGAATTTTAATCTTTAGCCCTGCCAATGTACGAAATCTTGCATATTTACGTCCAGCTTGCTTTCGACCTCGTTTTATTGCAAACACGGGGGGCAGACAATTAAAGGAAATAATGACAGGCAGGTGTTACCGTTTACCCAATCTGTGTCCCAACTCGGTTTCCCGTCCAATCACAACCCTGCGCCCCAGAGAGAAACGTGTTATACGTATCTTACTGACAGCTTAGGTTTAAAAAAAAAGAATCTAACTCACAGAGGTATTTAATTGTGGGTGTGTGTTTTATATACTGACCAGCGGAATACATGTGCTGCGCTTCTGTGGAGAACTTAATAACACGTGAAAGTTGAAACTCAGTAGTTTTTGAATGAGTGATGGCTTTGGAGTTTATATGGTTAAAATAAACATGTTATTATAGAGTGAGTTTTGTGGCAATTTAAAATTTGTAATGAATATGTGGAATGAATATAGTGTGAGTTGTGACTACGTTGTCCACGCAGTTCCTTTCTTAGAAGAATTTGTCAGTAAGTTTTCCAAGAACACGGAATGATGGAATAAGGAATGATGGAGCCAAGTTTTCTCGTTGAAGGTACTTGCGAGGACCCCAATCCAGCCTAGGTGTTGGGTTCAATGGCGAAACCGAACGAACAAACATAGGAAACCAAGAACCTATTTTTCCAAGGTAATCACGGTGCGATGGTTCAAACCTGAAGGTACTTGGAAAGACCCTGGTGTGACACTGGAGGGGTCACAGATGTAATATCACATTTCATTTAGGAAAGTGAGAAGCAGTTATTTTTTTAAGGACCTAATAGGGAACCCAATGCCACGTTTCAAATCTGTAGGTACCAATGTGACCCTAGAAACCCTATTACCCTCAAAGGAACCATTGAATGTAATAAGGTGAGAAGTACTGTTTTTCCAAGGACTTGATAGGAAATCACAATGCCAAGTTTTAGCCTTGTAGGTCCTTGGGAAGCGGGAGAATTAGTGATGAGTCAGTGAGGGCTTTGGCATTTTTAGGTATGCATGCATGTGTTTGCTGCTGTTAGTATTTCGCTTCCATCTTACTGAAGCACCGTTAGAGTCCCGAGTTTAAGTCCTGCTGCTTGTCTCTGCTGTCTTAATCCTTTTCGAGTTCACAGAGGAAAACATGGCTCACAAATGCAATTCTCTGTACCAGATAACAGAACTGAAGAACTTCTAGATAAGAAAAATCTCAAAGAGAGACATTTCGAAAAAGACAGTGGCTGGATGTCGTCTTTCTGGTGACACAAACAAGAGAAATCAATTAGGGAGCAGGATGTCATTGTGCAGAAGACAACTGCGGCTCTCAGCATCCTTACTCTCAGAAACGAAGAGAAAAACAGAGGCGCGTAGAGAGAGAAGGGCGGAGAGATTTGAGAACAGCTTGGCCTAACCGAGAAGCACCATCTGGTGTACTGGTCTTACAGAAAGAGATACAGAGGGAGAGATTTGTTGGTGGTGAGAAAGCAGTAGAAGTGAAGAGGGAATAGAGAGAAGTGCAGCAGCATTAAAAGGAAGCTGTCAGTCAGGGGAACGGATAGCGAGCATGATCTTTACTTTCACCTCTGTCCAACTTCGAGGCATGGAGGCAATCTCACTAATTACACCCTGCAGCCATTGCTTACCATCACCGTCTGTCTGCCATTGCAATCACATGTTTAGCAAAGAACATATACAACCTTTGACAAAAGGTACAAGAAGGTGGCATTATTGTGAATAAATCACTGTAAAGAGGTGTTGTTAGGCACGATGCAATGGTGAGTACAGTTATGCCTCTTTCCCATGTCTTTATAAAACGGTTACAAACATACTATGATAAAAGTTTCGATTCATAAATGCATTTATTAAATCAGCTAATCAGATTTACGCTTTGTAATATCTATAATATAAGGCGCTTGGCGTTTATCATCTCGATAGCGACTAATGCGGGTGAAGAGTACTGGGGAAGACGTGGGTCGCCTGGCGTATAGCAATTGGTGCACAGGTAGAGTATAGGGGAAGACACAGGGCACCTGGCGTATAGCCATTGGCAAACGAGTAGAGTGTAGGGTACTGAAGGAAGAGTGAAGGAACCCTTACAGTGATCACTGATGGCTATAGGAAAGTGTACACGCATCACTACTGAAAATAAAAAAAGGTCGGACCCCAATCTAACATCTCTAATGCCAGTTTAGCTGAGACACTTTGTGGAACTACCTCTACCCAGTTTACAGCCATGGTGTAAGCACCGTGTGAGTTTTAGTATTTCATTGTGCAAATTATTTGGATTTTTTAAGTGTCTTCCTTTAAGCTGGGAACTATGTTTCCTTCTGTTTGCAGCACATCTTAAAGCAATAAGGTATGAGAGGGCAGCACTGTTGTGAATAAATCACAATAAAAGGGTTTGGCCCAATGCAAAGATGAGTACAGTCACAATAATACACAACCGTACTGTACCACACTAACCCCTAACATACAGTAATACCCAACAAATATTATTTTCAAAAGCACACTGTATTATTAAACATATTATGGTACACTTACTGGAGCTTTCATTCATTCATTCTTTCTTCATTCATTGTCTTCCGCTTAATTATAAGCGACTAGCGTCACAAAGGGTTTCCCATGCCCATCCAGGAGAGAACGTTTAAGGTGCTGGCAAATGCACCCAGGACGGGGCACACACACACACACACACACACACACACACACACACACACACACACACACACACAAACACACACTATCCAGGGTTTTTGGACTTTGGAATGAAACCGGAGAACCCGTAGCAAACCCACGCGGACACAGGGAGAAAGTTTACCTAGATTGGAATTCGAACTGGGAATCCCTAGCGCTGAAAAGCACCGCGCCGTCCCATGAAATTGTTTATCCATTGACCGTATGTCTGTGAGAATTTTGGCCTTGTGATCTAGAAGAGGTCAGACACTGATGTGGGATGAGTGTGTCTGGCTTGCAATCCCCAATATTGTTCATTGCAAAGATGTTTTGGTAACGATGGCGTCAGGGTTCAGGGATGATGTTCAGACTACTCAACCTCACAAACACCAATCTGTATGGATTTAGCATTTGGCACTGGGACATATTTATACTGTAAGAGAAAATGGCTTTCCCCAAAGCGTTTCCGCAAAGTTTGGTAGAGTTCTTTCGTAAATCACGTAATGTTTTCTGTCTACGTTGCCATGTGCAAACACATTTGGTGTATTTCAGCCGCACTCGTTTCAGGTTTTATGTCTGTTTGTGCACTCAGTAGGACGGGCAGAGAGCAGTTGGGTGTGTGAGTGGGGAGGCAGGAAAGACAAGTGAACACCATCTGCTAGGATGAGGTAGGGACGAGGGAAGAGCAGGTAATCTCAGCCATGATTAGTAACAAAGTGTTAATTAATGTCATAGGAACCAGAGCAAGTAATGACATTAGGGTGAATTAGTTCAGATAGAAATTTTTGCCATGCAGGAGCGTGACACACACACACACACACATACACAGACAGTGTGTAGCGAGTGTGTGCAACAGAGTTTGGGACCTTCTGTTACTGTTTGAGGTTATAACATGCTAAATGAACCTCGCTACATAATAGATCATCAATAGATATCTCAACAATTTTATCGGATCATATTCAGACAGGACAGACTTTGCTCATTTTTGTCTTTTCAACACACACTGCACAGCCTGTTATCCCACCCGATTTTTTATTGTTTTTCTTTTTTTTTTTAAATGCTGAATAGATTTATTTTATAAAAGTAACAGACAGCCAGTTTTAATTTGGAATTTCAATTAGGAAAAATGTAGACATGGATCACAGATGCAGACTGAGCTTCAATATCAATTTTTCCAATCAATATATTTACTTTAGTTTGGTTTGGAGAGTAAAGTATAACTTCACTACACTAACTGCATTCTGAGAGCATCTGTGTGTGTTCGAATGAGTGTGTGTGTGTGTCTGTGTGTGTGTGTGTGTGTGTGTGGGGCTAGTATCAAGAGCTGCATGGTATGTCTCAGGCAGTTCACCCTTAAATCTGTCAGACTTCTCCTTTTTTCCACCCTGCCAACTTTCTACAGATGCTGCCATCCTGATCCCTGCTTGTTCTCACTGGCTCTCTCTGACATGCCAGAACACACACACACACACACAGGACCCCCTTCCCCTGTGCATATGCACACAGCCCTAATACAGTATACTTGCAGACAAAGGCACAAATAAATATCATTACATTTGGTCATTTAGCAGACGCTTTTATCCAAAGCGACTTACAAGTATCCCAACTTGGTAGTTGGGGTCAGAACACAGGGTTGATACAGGACCCTGGAGCAATGAGGGTTAAGGATCTTGCTCAAGGACCCCCATTGGTAATTTCCGTGGACCTGGGATTTGAACCCTCAACCTTCTGATTGATGATCCAACACCCTAACCACTGAGCTACCACTTCCCTGGTAATTATCTTTTTGAGTCATTTTGTAAGTTATAAATCTGTATAACATATAGGACGGCACGGTTGCTTAGTGGTTAACACGTTCGCCACTCAGCGCTGGGGATTCCCGGTTCGAATACCAATCTGGGTGGAGTTTCCATGTTCTCCCCCTGTCTGCATGGGTTTCCTCCAGGTTCTCCGGTTTCCACCCACAGCCCAAAAACATGGATTCAAGGTAAACTGGCTGCACTTAATTGCCCCAAATAGTGTGTGTCTGTGGGTATATGTGAGTGTGTGCCCAGCCATAGATTGGCACCCCGCCCTAGGTGTATTTGTCCAGGGCCCAAATTGTTATTTCCTGGATGGGCATGGGGAAGCTCCCCATGACCCTAGAAGTGAATTAAGCAGAAGATAATGAATGAATGTATAACCTATGGCTTAATATCGTTTTGGCAGATATATTATGTGAACAAAGGATTTGGGACGCCTGCTGGGCTATTTATGACATCCCATTCAGCGTGAAATTCCCATTTCAGAATCAGAATACTTCATTAATCCACTGGGGGAAATGGCATACGCATTTGACATTTGCAGCTTTAACAGTGTTTTGTCATTCTGAGAAGGCTTTTGGAGTGGGTTTGGATTTTTTTTAGCAGCTAACAACTAAAAAATGGCATTTGTGTGTGTGTGTGTGTGTGGATGGGGGATGTTCATTTCATATTGAGCACTTATTTGTGTTTTAATTTATAGCCCGAATGTGTTATTTCTGATAGTCATTAGTCAATAATTAGTTATAAATTAAGGTACAGTATTAAAAGAAACTGTCATGTACTGAACAGATTTAAAGACTAAATTACATTTATGTGCAATTTGCATCCATTTGGGGGAAAAAAAAGTAACACATACTAGTAAAGTGACTTTAAAAAAGCATTGTGTTTCCTGCCTTTGCGCTCGTGTTCAGGAAGGCTGTGTTGAGGCCCATTAGTCTGAACTGACCCTGACAGAAAGGGATCAGAGTGAGGTGCAAATTAAATTTGCGTTGAGAGCTTTCAAGCAAAGAGCCATTTAAAACACTTACACACAAGTGTGCGCTCGCACACACAGAATGTGCACACAGATCCTGGGCGTCTAAGAGGCTGTCCGTGAGGAGGGCCACAGTCTGCAGTGGAACGAAAAGACTGGATCAGAAGTTACTGACCGGGTTGAAAAGACATGTGAGTGTGTTAATGTCGAGGTCATTTACTTTGATCCTTTAAAGGCAGGTTTGAAGATTATCTTTCTCGGCTCTATACATTTATGTACAAATGGAGTTTATTTTTTGACTGATTCTCAGATGCTTTTCAGTTAAACAGCCCATATAAATCTCATGTTAAATGATTTTTATCACCAGCCAGTAGGGGAGTGCTGATTAAACGAGAATGGAACGATGAGTGGCATTATGTAATACATTCTTACTGGATAGCTAGATAAAAAAAATCCATTTATTAAGTGTGTGTGTGTGTGTGTGTGTGTGTGTTTCTGAGAAATAGAACAAACGCTGTCTTGTTTTAAGGTTTAAATAAGAAGTTGGAAATTTTAGGGCTCGGTTTTCCAAATACGGTGTTAAATATGGTGTTAAATAATCAGAATACTTACAAATCAGTGTCACAAATCAGTGTAAATTCATTCATTCCTTGTCTTCCGCTTAATCCTTTACTATCGTCTCGGGGTGTTCCCCATGCCCATCCAGGGGACTACACACAGACTATATGGGGCAATTTAGAGCAGCTAGTTCACCTTGCATCCATGTTTTTGGAATGTGGGAGGAAATTGGGGAACCCGGATTGGCATTGGCAGTTTGGCATTCGATTGGCATTCGAACTGGGAATCCTCAGCGCTGAGAGGTCAACGTGCTAGCCACTAAGCCACCATGCCGCCTAATTAGTGTAAATACACCAAAAATTATCAATATAATTAAAAAAATTATCTATATAATAGGGTGTGTGATCTCGATAGTGATTCGCGCAAAGGTAGCGGGCGCTTGGCGTGTGTGATCTTGATAGTGATTGGGGCACAGGTAGAGTGAAGGATAACACAGGGCACTTGCCGCGTGTGATCGTGATAGAAATTGGCATACAGGTAGCTGGCACATGCTTCAGCATAACATGCTCTTATTGCTGCAATATCTTTAGCCGTTAGTGAATGCTTCTGTTTAGGAGGCATGATTCCTCGGCTGCGTAGGGCCTGCCGTTAAGTATCAGGCACAGTTAGGAAGTAGTTAATTTGGCAACGCCCACATGGCTTTTGTGATCTCAATAGTGATTGGCGTGCCTTTAGATTGGAGGGGATTACTTGTGGCGACTCCACCCCTCTACCCCTCCCCAATCACTAACTTTCTCCAACCGACTCGGTCCGTAATCTTGGTTTTTCAAT
>JAOUQT010011328.1:0-12171 GCA_025769995.1 Xyliphius kryptos | reverse complement strand
TGAAAATTTCATGTCAATAGCACCTCTAGAAATATATTTACTGAGAAAAATGGTGACGTGTTCAATACTTATTTCACTATAATATTACGTATATTACACGTGGGTGTGTGTGTGTGTGAAGGATTTAAAAAAATGCGTTTGTGGGTACGGCTGTAAAAAAATATATAAATAAATAAACATTATTCATGTTATCAGTTTCACATACTGTGAAGATGGACTTTGAAGTTCTACAATTACAGACTGTACTTTATCTGTATGTGGACTACAAATTTACAGGTTACATTACTTACCCTCAAGTGCCTCACGCAGTGGTGGCAAAAAACGTTCAAACTCCATCTCTTCCATGGCTGACATCACATCTCCTGCATTTAGAGTCTTTCTTTTGGCTTTCATGGCAAAACTGTTGGCACTGCAAAGTGGACAATGTTACTACTCACATACACTGCTTCATTTTAAAAAGATACAAAATGCTCTCCAAATTATGTTTCTTTTTTCCCCCCAGCAACCATACCATGATGTTGCGTAGAGAACAAACACACTGGCAGCTTGTGAAATAGCTTTTCTTGCTTCTTTGGACACATTGACTCCATCTGGCAGCTTGGAAACAGAAATAATAACAAAATACACTTGGGCTCACTGGAGGGGTACAGCCTGCCACCATAATCATAAACAGCAATGACTGCAGTACAGAGAAAGATAACAACTACATTTTAAAGGTTACAACAATCACTGATCAGTATTAAGTGTATTTGTGTGCTTTGAATAACTTCAGAACATTTGCAGTCCCAGGCCATCACTAGTCTCTCACACTGCTCTGCTGTTATTTGGTCTGCTCTTCTTCCAGTCTTTTCCACAGTTCTGTTATGGATTTCTAAGCCATAACTTTGTCAGAAAGGAATTTAAGGAATAATAATAAGGAATCCAGAGGGTTTCTATTGGTTTTAGATTAGAATGCTGGACTGACCATTTTATTGTTCTGCATGAAAATTGCTGGCTGATGAACACAAGGAAGGATTCTTGTGTTGATGAAGGTTCTGGTACACACTTGCATTCACGCTGACATGTAGCTGTAATGATGTACCTGCTGCCCAAAACATTTCCAAAACCACACTTCCTGCTCCACAATTTACTGACCTCTTTACACACTTTGGGTTTAGTCTTTTCCCAGTTGTCGACAAACACGATGTTTGTAATCAGACCCAATTAAATTAATCTTGCTTTAAACACTAAAATAGACTCTGGACTATTCCTTCTCTGTCCACACAACTTGCTCCTCAGCAAATGCTCAGGAAATGTTTTTGGCAGCAGGAGTTGGTACTCTCACAAAGCTTTCAAAAAAATGACATAAGCAGGCATCTATAGTTAATTCAAAACTCTGCAGCACAAGCGATGTCATTCCACTACTCATCCCTCTTCATTTGCTTTTTGTAGCTAATCGCGTTCAGTACAAGGCACGAACACTGCCCTACAGGTAAGTCTCTGGATCTGCCTCCTCTGCCCTTCAAGTCATCTTTCCTAAATACACTCTGACTCACTGCACTGATTATGCTCACTGCACTGATGAATGTAGCCTGGTAATTCAAACTCCCAGTGGTGCCAATTTTCATAAAGACCAAGAAACACACCAGGCAAGTTTAAATCCGGATTTTGATACAAAAAGATTTCTCAAGCTTTTTTTTACTGTTGTTGAGCATGGACGCATGTGGATAGATATGGCCTGATCTCTACGCTATCTGTACATGGCTGTACAGCTGCTCAAAAAGAATGAGTCCCTCACTGAGCCTTGGTCCCCCCAAATTTTCTTTCTAAGAAAAAAAAAAAAAAACATCATCATAACGAACGTACAAACGTTTTTTCCTGCCAATCTCGCTTCGGCTTGCTCTTTGTGGGTTTAGGCTTCAAACTCTGTACAGCTTCATTGTGACAACACCCTTTTGTAAAAAAGCACTATATAAATAAATTACTTAAACTTCATTTGTAAGTCACTTTGGATAAAACGTCTTCTAAATGACTTAATGTAAATGTAGCTATACAGCAAAGTGAATGCAAGTGTGTAGCAAAACCTTTAACAACATGTGCTTCCTTGTGTTCATCACTCAATCAGCCAGCAATTTCCATGCAGGACAATGACCAGTCACAGCAAAAACAGTAAAGCAGTTATTTGAAACTAAAAACATTTTAACAATCAAATGTCCAGCCCATAGTCCTGATCGAAATCCAATATGACGAAGTTATGGCAAAAAAACCCACAACAGTAAAAGACATGTGGAAGAGACTGGAAGAATAGTGGACCAAAATCACAGCAAGGCATTGCGAGAGAATAGTGATGTCCTGCAGCATAGGTGTTTGTCATTCAAAGCAACAGTCTGCACACTTCCAACTAATTGGTGACTATTGTAACATTCAGAAAATGTAGCTGTAACCTTTCACTGTGATACAGACATTGCTGTTCTCTAGCTATAATTAAATTTTTTTGCAAGATGAAGGTTTTATGTTGAAATACTTAATATATGTAAATATAAATCAATACATAAATCTATTCTTGTTTCTACACTCACTGTCTCAGTTTTATTTACTGATATGTAGTTTGTAATTTTACAGTCACATCTGTTTCTCTACATAAATTATTATTTATCAAATGACTCATTTTAATTTTCTAAATGAGTGTATATTTAATTGGCTTTTAGTGCTCCAAAAAAACACCAAGGGCATTTATAAAACCTTCTATAACTATATTCGGGAGAGAGAAATCCATTACCTAAAAAAGATACAATTATGAAATAAAGCAAAGCGATCTCAAAGGTTTGCATCTTAAATAATACTTTTAAGATTAAGCAGATAATACGTAGAAAATTTAAAATTTGCAGTAGTATTTGGTGAGCTTTCCCTTCCGTTTTAGTCTCTTAGTGCTGGGGTTTCCCGGTTTGGGGTTCCGATCTGAGTTTTCATGTACTCCCCCGTGTCAGTGTGGGTTTCCTCCGGGTTCTCCGGACCACAGTCCAAAAACATGGATATATTATAGTGTGAGTGTGTGTCCAGCAATTGGCACCCTTTCCTGGGTGCATCTGCCCAGCGCCCGAGATGTTCTCCTCTGTATGGGCATGGGGTTACTGTGACCCTAGTAAAGGAATAAGTGGAAGATGAAGGATGGACAGTTAGATCAGGTCTTTTAGCCTGTGCACCAGGATAGTGCTTTGGTTGATGGAACACTACTAAAACAAACTATTATTGATTTTCTTTTGTGCTGGGTTGACAATAAGAAAAAGCTTGTTTTGTTTTGAATATTGTGTAAATCAGCAGGTAAAAGATGTATGGCAATAAATTACATTAAACATATTCTGTTAAAAGTTATATAAGAAATATTTAATTAAAAATATAATATACCTGTGTGTTCTGTATTTCACATAAGGAAACTATTGGGTCAGTTTTAGGCTTGTAGTTAATGTTCGATTCCGGAACCCATCAAGTACTATGGCTGAAGTACCTCTGGGCAAAGCATCAAACCCAGATTGCTCACCAGATGCTGTATACAAGGCTACCCATCGCTCCGGACATGTTGTCTTACTTCACTAGTGTGTGTATAACTGCACTGATGGGTTATATGAAGAAGACAAATTCCTCTCAGTCAGTACAACAAGCAAATAGATCACTTTTATCACTGACTTTATACTTTACATTTACAATGTTTTTACTTTCCCTGTATATAATCCGGGCGGCACGGTGGCTAAGTGGTAAGCATGTTCGTCTCTCAGCGCTGGGGATTCCCGGTTTGAATCCCAATCTGTGTGGAGTTTCCATGTTCTCCCCGTGTCTGCTTGGGTTTCCTCCGGGTTCTTTAGTTTCCTCCCACAGTCCAAAAACATGGATGCAAGGTAAATTGACAGCTCTAAATTGCTCCACATAGTCTGTGCGAGTGAGTGAGTGCCCAGCGATAGATTGGCGCCCCTGAGTTTCCTTCCACAGTCCAAGAACATGGATTCAAGGTTAACAAGATGCTCTAACTTGCCCCTGTACAGGGCATGTGTCTGTGTGCCCAGCGATGGATTGGTGCCCTGTCCTTGGTGTATCTGCCCAGAGCCCGAAACGTTCTCCCCTGAATGGGTATGGAAAATGCAGAAGCATGGATCAGATATCAGGGGACAGGAGAACATCCGCCACCTCATCAAAAGAATTCCCAGGCGTCGTAAGGGGGTCATACAGGAAAGTGAAGGCCACACACACTACTGAGCCTCATTTTAACTTGTCTTGAGGAATTTACACTGAAGTTGGATTAGCCGGTCATTTGATTTTCCACTTTGACTTATGAGTATGATTCAAAATCCAGACCTCCATGGGATAATGGTTTTGATTTACATTTTGATCGTTTTTGTAATTTTTTTTCTGAACGCATTTCAATATCTACAAAATAAAAATTTTGAACTGAAATATTTTATTTATTGAGATCTAGAATGTTATTTTAATGTTCCCTTTATTTATTTATTTTTGCAGTATTACATTAATATATTAGATGCGTCATAATCGTTGGTACTCACAGCTTCTTTTATTATTCGTGTGATGACAGCGTTGGGGAGATTCAGGTCCTCAGGTCGCTCAGCCATGGTCGCGAGCACTTGCTATCTTTTGCTAATCAAAATAGTAATCTTATTACAGCGTTTTCGATCATACGTTAACAGAATGTGCATGTGTTTGCAAATGAGCACCGCCGGAAAAAGTGCAGTAAACTAGCGCAGGCGGGAACCACAACAGAACCCGCGAAAACGAACTGTGAGCGTTAGCTCTGCTAACAACAATAAACTATCACCGAGAAACTCCTTCTAAAACACTTACTCAGCGCCACGTCAACACATCGACTAAGCAAAAAAACACCAGAAATTAGCTTTGTTGCAGCGAAGCCTCTTAACTATAATAAAGTTAATCAAGAGAGCGAACTTGTCCCTGACTTTTGTTTTGGAGCTTACGCCTACAAACACGAGTTTCACCTTTAACCTTTTTGCATGACGTCACGGACTGTGTCAGCCAACGGACCATCGACTCGAAACGAGTTTACATGTCTGGCCGGCGGAGAAATTTAACATTTAAACGGGACAATAAAGTGTGTTTTTAAATTATGTGGTGCATTTTAACATTAACTATTTGTAAAATCAATTTGTTTGAAGTCTGTATTTACATATGAATAGAATAGAATAGAATAGAATAGAATAGAATAGAATAGAATGCCATTATACAAAAATACTATGAGGTTAAAAACTACTCCTTTCCAGTGGAAACATGTACTTAAATTTAAAATGAAAACAGTTTTGGAGCACAACACACATACATTTACAAAAGTTAAAGAAAAAAGTAAGGGTGTTATGAACAGGATTTATTCTTTAAAAACTTTATTTTATTTAAATATATGAATTACATTGCACAAAATAAATACATTTTACAAATAATTAAATGCTTAAATAGATGACTACACATTTTTTTTTAGATAAAATCTTGTGCGAGGCAGAGCTGGTCATCCACAACATAGCACACTGCTTTCCTATAGCACCACACTGAAAAGTGTCAACATCATTCAGGCATTTATAAAAATTAAAATCTTTTAAAATTCTCGATTTGACCAGTCGGCCAAAAATCCTAACCAAATCATAGTATGCTGTTTGTGCGGTTTTGTTCTTTCTGCTGATGTACACAGCAATTTTGCTCTGTCCTAAAATAAAATTCACCAGTAAACATATTAAAGTTTTGACATATTAAAACCAAGGATAAAAACTTGTGGTGTAAAAATCACGTTAAGAGCTTTTAAAACAGCACCTAAAATGATAAATAACGGACAAAGTTTTAAACAGTTTTAAAAAAGTGAAACTTCTCTCTGATGACAAAAAGGACACTGGTCATTATTAACTAGATTTAAAACAGAAATCAGCATTTACCGCAACAATACAGTGAAGGATACTCCACTGGCGGTCCCCCACCCGCTTAGTTAACGGTTGTTTGAAAAGTGCTCCCACTCTAGTCTTATCTCACAACCAATGCAAAAAAACTTCTCTCCAGGGTGTTTCTGTTTTGTTCTCAAGCCTTTTCTTGTTAAGAACTAATACACTTGCTCTGTAGAGGAGTTTCCCTGTTGCTGAACTCAGTTCCATGCCTGTGTGAAGACTTTGGAGGAGATCCGCGTGCTGTCTAACGAAGGGGAGGTTCTGATGTCCAGTCGGGATCCAAACACAAGGGGTTTCCCCAAGAGCCAGTGAAAAGGCAGATCACCTTTTATACTCACGTTATAAAAACCTAAAATCTTTAAAAAGTCCACGATAAAGATTAGGCAAGCTGGTAGTGTTCAGAGTGTAAGGGTTCATAAAAAACAAGCTTCTGTCCAGACCTAGTTTGTAGAATTATGTATGCTTCTGCTTTCCATACAAGAACTTTGGGGCCAAAGTGGAGTCTTTGTAGATAATGTAGTCTGAAAGCGGCAGTCCTGCTGGCCAGGTAAACCAGTCCTTTCGGCAGGTAGAGGACAGCCTGAGGAATTCAGTGCAGCCGGTCCCAAAATAAGTCCACTAACAGTGCCTGGATCTAAACTAGAAGTTTGAGTGGAGGATCTACACACGTTAGGTGCTAGCAATGTCCATCTATCAAGATGTCCTTTTACTTTTTCAATAGTACTCCCCCCGTTCTTTTTTTCACACTCGCTGCCTCTCAAATGCACCCCAAATGCACCCCAAGATATTTACAAATCCTCTTAACTTCCATGACAGTCTCTGGGAAGCGCAGCTCCCCCACCATTCCAGGCCCTAATTAAAACTGCCTCACTTTTGGCCCAGTTCACTTTTGCAAGTGATAAAACTCTAAAATATTTAAAACATGAGTTAAAATGTTAACATCTTTCTGTAATTTAGAAGTACCTCAAGAGCATCTGCATATGCTGACACACATTGTTGCATTGGTTGGTGGTATATTAAGACCAGACATTACTTTTCTTAACATACAGAGCATGGTTTTATAGACAGAGAGTATAACATAACAGACATGCACAACCTTGTCTTATAAAGGAACACATATACCACGGTTAACTTTCAGTACACTCCTAATGTCACTGCACAGCGCCCTTAACATGTTTATAAAACCGGGGTTAAAACCAAATTCTCCAGAACCTTCCACACGTACTCATCTTTTTCCTGGTCTAAGAACACAAGACCAGTTTTAAACGCAACATTCTGGAGATCTCTAAAACATCCCAGATTAAAAATATGTCAACAAAAATGGACCTACCAGGCACAGAGTACATCTGGTTGATGTGAACGATCTGCTTCATCACCTTCCCCAGTTTTGAGGCTAACATTTTAAGAGCAGCTTACGGTCTGTGCACATCAATGCTACAGGACGCCAGTTCTTCAGCTCAGTCAGGTCTCCCTTCTTTGGTAGCAGTGTGAGGAAGGCTCTCCAACAGCTCACAGGGAACTGCCCTTCCATTATGCTCGCCTTCAGTACGTCCAGCACGTCCTGCCCCCACACTGACCAGAATGCCTTGTAAAACTCAACAGGGAGACCGTCAATGCCAGGAGCTCTGCTATTTGTCCTGCCTTAAAGAGCCTCCTGCAGCTCTCCCATGGAGAGTTTAGCATCGAGTGTTGTGGCAGTCCTCACTAACCCTGGCCTGCATCTGAAGAAAGCCCCTCTCCACATGCTTCGACCTGCTCACTCTAATACAGTTTTGAGAAAAAGCTAATTGTCTGCTGGCGTATTTCAGAAGACTCCCGATTCTGTTCGCACAGCATGCAAAAAACGTTTTCTGACAATTTTTACATTCAAGGCCAAAGAAAAACTTAAAAGGAGCATTCATTACTGTCACATTCTGGAATCATGAACGGACCAGCTGCTGTGCTGTGACACTCAACAGGTCATTAAAGGAGATCTTTTTGTTTTGTTCTTGATCTTCTGTGGTCTCTGCTAGAGTCTGGAGTTTTGTGATCTCAGCCTCTGTATCTTTCAAAGATCTGGTTATTTCTCTAGTGACATTTTGAGTGTACTGTTGGCAGAACATTTTAATCTGTATTTTAGCTGTGTCCCTATGCCATAAGGATTTAAAAGAGGTTTTCTGAGACTTTAAAACCATCCAAAAATAAATAAAACACCCCTTAAACTGGACATCATTTAAAAGCACTGTATTAAAATGCCAGTATGCATTCTGGGGCTTTACCTGAGCTTTCCTGATACAGTACAATGATGAATACAACGATCAGTAAAACTGACAGGAGATATAAAATAGCGTATAAAAGTGGATAAATGATGTTTAAAACAATAAAATTGATCAAGTCTGGCTAAAAAGGGCATATTATCTATGGAGAGAGCCCATGTGTATTGTCTCTGGCTACCATGTAGATTTCTCCATACAGCACACAGATCATGGGTCTCTATGAACTCACACAGCCACCTGCGGGAAATGGTATGTGGCTCTATGTGGTTTCTGTCCAGATCATTAGCAGTGCAGTTAAAATCACTACACAGAATTAAAACATTAAAATCACAGTTAGAAATCACAGAGTTTAAAAACATAACCCTCTCTGCTGCTGGTGTCGGGGCATAAATACAGATAAAAACATGAGTTGTCTTTAAAGTAGGCTTTTGCTTTCAGCAGTCCACCAGGTAAAACCTCGTCCATTGTGTAAGAGCAGGGCATAAAATTATTAGTAAAAACACTTAAACTTTTACATTTTTTCAGGAGTGTATTGTACAGGGAGCGTCTCATCCTGAGAACAAACAGACCATCCTGACTCAAAGCCATCACTATCCAAATCTCCATCTTTCACTGCGGTAAACTCCATTTTGGCCTGTTGGGTTTCGTTTCCTTGCCCATGTTTCTTATTTTTTAACGGTGATCTTAAAAACAAGTTCCTCCTCCATTTCATTGTCATCTGTGTCCAGGAACTTGGGCAGAACAGAGTTTACTCTTGTCTCTTAAGTTTGCCCCAATTCCACCTCCTGATGACTTTCTCCATTGCTGGTGCAGGTACTGAAGATAACTCCTGAGCCTGTTCACTCTGCATTATCACCAGCAGTGGGCATGTCTGCCTTGTCCCCCTTACACTCTGGAGCTATTTTCTCCACCTTGGAGGAAAGCCGCAGGGGGAACAATCAGAGAAGTTCCAGCAGTGTCAGATCCCTGAATCCTCGGTTCAGTGTTTTGTAGCTCACACGGTTTGGTTTAGTTTCACATTAGACAGGATTTTTTAAAAAGGGGTCATTAAAGGCAAAACAAAGGTCAGTTTTCCATTCAGAATGATTCCCTTTTGCAATGATCATTGGCTATTGCAATCGTTTTAACAAAAATAACAGCTCTATTTCCTTGGGACACAGCGAGCAGATTGCAGCATCCAACCACCTCCTCTGCCACTAAACAGCACTCTTTCACTCCTCCATGGTGTACTGGCGAGTGAACCCCTCGTAAATGGTGTTACTGTAAGGAGTCAACATTCTTCAGCCAAACGCTGACAACAGACACTCTACAGGTTTATACACACCTCTACTACACTCCTCCGACACTCACACACTAACACACACACACATACTCGCAGCAAAAATGTTATAAATGTACAATAAAAAATAAAGAATATCAGCTTAAAACTGATCGCTCTCAAGCAACGCTCTGCTCTACCACTCAATGCCGCGAATATGCAGAGAGAGAGACATGTTGACTTTTAACAACACTTTATTTTACCCAAAATTAAATTCCAATGTGCAGTAAAGTAATGGTAATAAAGTAAATAAAGAAATAAATATCTACACATTTTTAAGGAAAATCTGGCTCGTCATCTATGAATTCTCCACCACCCGCTTAGTTAATGGTGCTTTATTTGAACTTGAACTTGGTTTATAAAATGCTCTCCACTCTGGTCTTGCCTAACATACCTCTCCCCAGGGTGTGTCTGTTCTGTTCTCAAGCTTTTAGTTGCAAATTATTACACCTGCTCTAGAGGAGTTTCCCACGGGCTGAGACCAGGTCCATGTGTAGTTCTTTTCTGTAGTCCAGTAAAGGCCCCTGGCAGTCCTCCAATTTAGGTGTGATGGTGGTGTAAGGGAACTGATGCCCCTCTACTGGACTGACCTCCCCTGTTGCACAATCTTGAAGTAGCATACTTTCTCTCGAGGTGAGTGCTGACCTTTGAGAGAGATTGAATCTTGAGAGAGAGAGAGATTGGAAAAAAACTGTCATAAGCTTATAAAAGAAAAACATCTGTGGGAAAGGAGGCCAGAGCCATTCCATTAGCTAACTCAGTAAGCCAGGCTTTTGAAGCAGAGCTCAAATTCTCCACGAAAGAGGCTAACAAATGCTCAATTACTACATCAATAAATACATTTGAACAAACCTGCTTGGTAGAAGGCTAGAGTTAAAGCTTAACTAAGATGGACTATTTCTATTGGATGACAGAGTGTGTTCTCATAGTCTTGCTGGCTGGAAAAAAAAATTAAGGAACAAGTTCCGCCGCAGATATGTTACACAAAGATACATAATCATAGACTCGATATCGCAAAAATACAATTCTCCATTTCTGAGTATTAATAATTTACTTAGTATCTAAAGGGAAGTTACTTTTAGGTATATTTCATTTAAGTGTTTATAAAAATCATACAGTGTGTGCAGAATTATTAGGCAAGTTGTATTTGAGAGGATTCTGTTTATTATTGAAAAACAACTATGTTCCCAATCAACCCAAAAGACTCAGAAATATCAAAGCTTAATATAATTGGAAGTTGGAGTGGGTTTTTTGTTGATTCCTAAGTTTGCATTCAATGTTTGGTTAATTAATTTGTTTTGTTTCGTTATTGGCTTGTTTATGTTATGTAGTCACATGTTTCTTTGATAATTCTCACATGTTTCTTTGATAATGCGAGACGAGACGAGAGGTCATCAGTCTAGTTAGCAAGCTTTTGTCTCTGTAAATTGATTTATTTTCATATCTCATTTTGAAATCCACCTATGGGGAGGGCCATCCTGACCTCACAGAAGCATCCAATTGCATTAGGTATGGCTCGATTGACAGGAAAGCTTGTTTAATGTTGGGCAGCCATCTCATGCTTTCCAGGATGTATATATTCAATGGGGCATTTTACTATGCTCCAGTTATCATTCACGTCTTCCGACTTCTGCATCCTTGTTCATGGCTTGACTTTTCAGAAGGCCTTCACTTAACAGTCCACATGGGGACCCAACCTTCTGGACCAGTCTCCAGCAAAAATTTCTAGCTGGCGTTGTTCAGCCTACTTTATGGTGCACATGCTTTTCCCTGCTTCCAATGTGCTTTGAGGACTTGCAACTACGGGCCTAACTGGCCATCTGCGGTGCGCTCATCGCCTCAAGGCTTAACAGCGTGTCTGCTCTGGAAGCCCCCAGAGCTAGCCTGAACAATTCGAGTCCATGTTCGGGAAGCCCTCCTCAAACCCACTCCGCAAGCACAGTCCTTTCCGGGTAAGATGGACTGCACGCAACAAGGAACCAATAGACCTAGTTTGTAAGGTAAAAGTCCCAGTTAGTTGTACGGCTCCATAAACAAAAAATGGGGGAGGTTCCTTTACTGCTGCCGCAGCAAGAAAGCCCTTGCTGTCAGTTCCGTACGCCCCAAACCAGAAGCGGAAAAGCTGGCCTAATGCTTTCAGTTTTTTCTCATGTTTCTCGGGCCAACAGCCCACCGAACACAGATATGAGTCCTCCACCACCTCCCCTCAATAATAGAAAACTCGAAAAGCAGGGTTGAAAACCCCCCAGTCTGCTAAAAAGATGCCCCCTTCATGCAATGGTGTCACACCATTCTAGGCGCTCTTCACAGCCTCCTACATGCCTAAACACTGGGCTAAATAAGGCCTTAGTTTTTCAAAGTGCTGCAAACAGTTTGCACAAATCTCCTCTCTAACATTTAATAAAGGTTCATGCCTCTATAAAAATGATAAACGTAAAGAACACAGGCTTCTCATATAGTGCTCACCAGCCTGTGGCGCATTATCTGGTTTTCCACCAGAGAAAAAAATAAATAAATCTGTGTTTGGCGCCACCCAGGGTGGCAGCATGCTCTGATTGCTTTTAACTTTTCTACTTACCTATTCTTTATTTATAGTTTATATATATATATATATATATATCTTCTTCTTCTTCTTTGTCTTTCGGCTTGCTCCCTTTCGGGGTCGCCACAGCGG
>JAOUQT010011312.1:0-12172 GCA_025769995.1 Xyliphius kryptos | reverse complement strand
AATAGCTGATAGAAGTAAACAAACTCTCAACTCATTTTTCAAAAACAAAACACGTTTCGCGCAGATTCGCCGACGTCACAGGATGTGTAAGCACGACTGGGTGGGCTGGACTTTTGTCGAGCAGCCAATGACCGTGTAGATCCCATCCACCAGTTAAAACGGGTCCTAAATACAAAAATCGAAGGTAAGAAATTTTTAGACACGAGGGGGCAAGCGAAAAAATAAGAAACGCGAGCACAAAAATGAGGAGCGTGAGCACAAAAATGAGGAGTGCGAGCGCAAAAATGAGAAGCGTGCGACGAAGAAAATTGCTTACAAATTCTGTTTTTGAGTTCTCAAAACTTTTGGACCTTTTCTGACTGCATACCTGCCTTTCTAAACATAATAAGAAGCCTGTTTGTCCTTATTGTTTGTTTGCATGTGCAGACAAAACGTGCAGGGGCTTTGAAAATGAGCTTGCACTGTACTGCCATCTGCTGTGTGGATTTATATCACAGACCCATTTCACAAAGTTTTCCTCTTTAATAGCTGAGGTACAATGGCTTAATGGAGACGGTCCGAATTCGAAGGGAGGGTTTTTCCTGGCGACCGACCTTTAAAGAGTTTTCACAGCGGTAAGAACCCTGAGTCATTCTGAAAGGACAGGGTGGTTTTTTTTTTACTGATATTAACACCTTTTTTTTATATCTCAAGCTACAACATCCTGCTGTTTAAACCAGGCCTTCCTTTGAACAAAGAAAGGTATGACGGATCAGTACAATCACTTCAATCTGAAGCTGAAATACTATACTTTATTATCTCTCAGTAAAAATATATAACAAATCTTTGTTGTTGCTTTTAATCAGCTGTATGTCTATACTGAACACCACCGAGCTGCGGGGCTGGAAGTGCGGGTAGGTTTGTGTTTTAATGCGCACACGTACGAGTAGCAAGTTGTAGTAAGTGCAAGTTTATAAACGAAAAATTAATAAATGAAAAATGTAATGGTGCAAAATGATGCTGTGCAATTAAACATGTATGTTTAAGTTATTAAGTATATAATTATTCTGCAGAATAATAATTTTGGGGGGCAAAAGGAAAAAAATGACACGGAGAGGAGTCTCCTAATTATTTTATCCGTGTAATATATGCAGGAATGTACTTTTTTCCCACTTTTTTCCATGTTTATTAAAATTATATAAAGTAGTAAAGATATACGGTCACGTATTGTATGAAGGTCATACAGGTTATATAGCTGTATAACCTCACAGGACTTTAATCATAACCCCTGTACTAATTAGTTACTCCTGTTGCTCCCAAAACAGCCTAAAGGTGGCATTGTGTATTTTAAAATGTTACACAACTTGTTGCAGAGGCATTGATCTTAAGCCAAGTATTCAGACCAGATTAAACTGATGGAATTTTTAATTAAAAAAATCACCGCATCTGTCTTTCTCTATTAAAAACATTCGGATTAAAATATATTTATTTTTAAAAGTTAATCTTTTTTTATTTTTATAATTTTTTTTTTTTAAATTTTTCAATTAGGAAAATCTTTTGGCGTTTTACCCTTTATTATTCAGGGGTCGCCATAGCGACCTCACATATTAAGACTTGGCTAGATGTTTTTCTTGGGTCGCTCCTCCTGACAACCCTCACCATCCACCGGGCCGGGGACACACGGATTATAGGGACACAGCCGATTCACCTTAAATCCATATTTTTGGACTGTGGGGAAAAACCGGAGATCCTGGAAAAAACCCACGCAGACACGGGGAGGACATGGAAATTCCACCCAGATGGTGCCTCGAACCAGGAACTGTATGTATTAAAGCGGCCAGTGAATATATGCATTTAAAATTTACATAAAACAACGTTTAATGCCTGTCTATTTTTTTAGTTAAGTTGTTAAGTCTACCGTGGCAAATATATTAATCCTATTATATAATATATTAGGTGGCATGATGGGGTAGTGATTAGCACGTTCTCCTCTCAGCGATCTTGAATTCCGATCTGGGTGGAGTTTTCATGTCCTCCCCGTGTCTGTGTGGGTTTTCTCCGGGTTCTCCAGTTTTCTCTCACATTCCAAAAACATGGATTCAAGGCAAAATGAATGCTCTAAATTGCCCTGTATAGTGTGGATGAGTGAGTGTCTGCCCAGTGCCTGAGATGTTCTACCCTGGATGGGCATGGGAAACCCCACCACGACCCTCGTACAGGAATAAGTGGAAGATAATCTCTTCTTTTCTCTTTCAGTTCATCCCGCTTATTTTTTAAGTACTGGCACCAGGACGAATTGGCCCGTCTCCTAGAGCGGTTGGGTAAAGCAGCGGTTCTAATTCAAAAGAGTAAGTCATATTATAATCTGCAATTATTTTATAAACTGTCTGTAAATCACTGTAAAGAGCTGACGAACCTAAAAGGACACGCAGTCACGAAAGGGCATGATGAAACTCGAATGTGCACGTTAATACACTCCCTAAATCTTTAATCTGACCTTTCGTTATGCTTTCACTATTTGATTACATAAAATAACAAGAAGAAATATTTTACCCAGCCCTTTTCATCACCATGTTTTAACCTGCAACCCAGTCGTTTCCCAAGAGCCTTTCACACATCACAATCAACTCTGAAGAATAAGATGTTAATCATGTTCTATTCATTTGGTTGCTGTTGACTCATAAAGACCGTGTCTGTGAGGAAGTGTTGGTTCAGGTCTTTATAATGGCCTTCTTTCTGGGAACAAAGTTAAAGTGTGTGATTAGAGCTGCAGGTGATGCACAATATCCTACCTTTAAATTCCTCCTCTTGTTTAGAATTGATAATCGAATGACAGTGATATAAATGGAATTGATGAAAAAAACGATCAAATTTGAAAGTTTGAACAGATCACAATATTTAAACACAAATCAGAAATTATTCCACAGAATATAACTACACTCTACACCACAACGGTCACCCCCCCCCCCCCCCCTCACTGCACACCTCATCATTCACCACCTTCTCATCTTATTTCTGCTCATGGGGTTAAACTGGGTCTATCAGTACCACATGTGATAAAAAAAATGATAATAAACCTTCCTTGAATCCTAAAAACTCTTTTTGCTTGTATACATTTAATGACCACAGCTAAACATTCATTGTACATTTTCAGTTTATTTTATTATAAATCATGCACTTCGAGGTTTAGCAATTACTCAATTGGTTTCTCTGAAATGTTTCCCTTTAAACCTGTTCTCTGATCAGAACCCTCCACCAAGCAGGTCTTATTTGGGTGGCGTTTAATACTTATTCATAAAACGGGTAGTTCCCGTCCTTAAATCTGATTGGCTGAGCCGTTTGTCCAATCGTGAAATTACTGACAATACACACCATTATTTTAAATAATAAAATAGATTAATATGAACAGCGAGACGATTCCTAAAACTGTTTTCTGTCATTTGGACACTAGATGGCAGTTTTTAAATCAATCCTCTGGGTCAGTGTTTATTTTAAAAAATGGTACTAGGTGACACCACAGAAAACTAGATTATTAACGATTTTGCTTTCACCCCATGCCAATCCAGTGGAGAATATTCCGGGCACTGGGCAGATACAACCAATCTATCGCTGGGAACACACCGACACACACTATATGGGGCAATTTAGAGCAGTCAATTTTACCTTCAATCCATGTTTTTGGGATGGGGGAGGAAACCCACACTGACACGGGGAGAACGTGGAAACTCCACCCAGATTGGGATTCGAACCGGGAATGTGCTACCTACAAAGCAACATGGATTAGTATATAAATTAAAATAAAAAGTTTTGATTAATTTCTTTTTATCCCAAAATCTGGATGCAAAAATATGAAAACGGGTCAGTTTATAAAAAATAGCCAATACTTCTTGTTTAGGGTTTAAAGAAAGAGCATTGCCTGACGGTTCTCTCCTTATTACACCTGCTTTAATACGAATGACTAAGATCGCCACAAGGGAATGCAAATTAAATGCATTCATTCATTTGACTGATTCAAAGGAGGCCGACATCCTCGGCGTTGGAGACGTAACCACACAGACCGTAACCATGGTCATGGTCGCTATATTCATAATGCTGTCATTTGCATGATGTCTCTTGCGGTCCTTCGTTTAAGATTACCGTGCGAGGAGCTGCAGGAGGACGTACTTGGCCCTGCTGGCTGAAGTTAGGCGACAAGAAAAAGCTCAGCGGGAAAAGGAGGAACGGGAGGAAGCGGAGAGACGGAGGCAGGAGGAAGAGGAAAGGAACAGACGTCTGCTTGTGGAGCAGGAAAACAAAAGTAAGAAACCCAAACAGACGGAACGGTTCTGAAAAGATGGGGAATGATTCACGGCGAGACCGTAATTTAGGATTTATTATGAAAAGCTTTTGATTGGCTATCGGAATACTTCTTCTTAAGCATGAGGCAGGAGAACACCCTGCGCCACAAGTGGATGTTCATCCATCACAGAGCAGACGCACAGTCAACCACATTCATGCACACATTAACACTGTTAGGGCAATGGAGTATCTGCTGGCATGCATATGTTTGGACCATGGGATAAAATGCTATAAAAACACGTGCAGACAAGGAAGGGAGAACATGCAAACTCCACTTATACGAAATAGAGTTGAAACACAATAGTTTTTGAATGAAGGATGACATTGGAGTTTAAATATTTGGGGCAATTAAAGATCTGAAATGAATATGTGGAATGAATATACAAAGGCCTGCCATAAGTATGGATACACCCTGATAAAGTGATATCATCTACAAAGCCGCCGTTTTGGATTCAACTGGAAAGGGGTCATGTGACACATCAAACACATAGAGAATTGAACAAGAAAAACAATGGTGTGCTCGTTTTTACCGTAGCTTCAATCATTATCGAGTTATTGAGACGTTTGTGACCTGGAGCGACGACAGTAACATACTAAAGGATGCATTCAAAGTGCTGCCCGTTGTGTGGAATGGTCAACGCGATTCTCTTCTCTCACTGTTGACACACCGAGAGCAATTCAGCGGAAGAAATGCTACCACAGGCCTCCTGTATCCATTGTTTCAGGTGCCCCACATCTTGGATCTTCAGCATTTCTTCTGTGGCATTGCTCTTGATGGTCAAGACTGGGAGAAGAGAACAACGTTGACAATTCAACACAATGGGCAGCACTTTGAGCAGATCCTTCACGGGTTACGGTCATTGCTCCATCAGGTTTTCCAAGGACACGATTAGGAATGACCTTCATGGGAACTCGCCAAGACCCCAATCCATCCAAGATGGTGCGCTCAAGGAAGATAGCAAAATCCATTGTGCATGTGCTTGGGAAGACCTCGATGTGACCCTGGCACATCTTTTATTCGATGGCAAAATTGACCATACCATTGGGCATAATGGGGAACCACAATGCCAAGTTTCAGCCTTGTAGGTACTCAGGAAGTGGAGAGTTATTAATGAGTGAGTGAGCGCTTTGGTGTTTATAGGTATGTAATGGACATTTTTTGGTTAATAATTATGTTTTTATTGGTTTAGGACCTGTTTCTCCCCCAGTCCCAATGCCCAGAAAGAAAAAGCCCCAGCCCAGGCCAAGAGCTATACTTGCGGCCCTCGCCCTTGCGCCTGTACCCCGGCCACGCAGTAAGCACTTTGAGGTGAGGGTCCATCTTCCCTTTGATTCACACAGTTAAAACCATTTATAGGCCTCATTATTCATTCTTTTTTTTTTTCCGAACCCGACCAGGCGACGCCGTTCGACAACGACCTGCCCGAGCACAGCGATCTGATGACCCTGCTGCGTCAGGCCGACGACGAGGAGTGGGTGCAGGAGAAACAGAAGAAGCGCAGTAACACCATCCGCTGGTTCAAAGAGACACAAGCACGCAAGGTCGCGCAGAATGGAACGTTCCCCTGCTGGTTTCATGGCATGATCACGCGCAGGTGAGTTTCGTGTCGGTAGGAGACATTTCTGACGGCAGTTGGGAGAACGTGTTAAAACATTTTAGGACTTCCTCAGGCAAGCCGAGGATCTTTTGACAGACAAGCCTCTCGGCTGCTTTTTGATTCGAGTCGGACAGAGTAGAGAAGGATACACTCTGACCTACAAGTAAAACCTTTTACAATTATTCAACCAAAGTGAAACATGCTGTAGCATTATGATGTTTAATGATGATTGTAATGATATAAACACAGAGCTGCAGATCGCCCTCGGCACTACATGATTCAGATGCAGAGCAACGGCAAATATGTGATTCTTGGCGAGGACCGGGCTCACGCCTCTCTGCCTGAACTGGTCCAGTACCACACTCAAACTGGAATCAAGCCATTCATGGAGCTGCTCACTATACCATGTGGACAGGTGAGCTTTTCTTTTTATTAATGATGAACCTTTATTTGGACAGGATAATCTCTTCAGACTACAAGTCTCATTTATGATCAGTATCACGGTAACTGACATCATGGCAGCATTCGAGTCGTCAGGTTTTATTTATCTTACTCTTTGAAGGTTTGAGTGTCCATGTCCTCCCCGTGTCTGCGTGGGTTTCCTCCCACATTCCAAAAACATGAAGGTAAATTGAATGCGCTAAATTGCCCTGTATAGTGTGTGTGAGTGAGTGTGTGCCCAGCGATGGATTGGCACCCTGTCCTGGGTGTATCTGCCCAGCGCCCGAGACGTTCTTCCCGGGATGGGAGCGTTCCCCCCCGACCATAGTAGAGGATTAAACGGTAGGTAATGAATGAATGAATCAATTAGGGCAGCGCGTTGCCCTAGCAATTAGCATGTTCTCCTCTCAGCGCTGGGGATCCTGGTGTGAATCTCAATCTGGATTGGAAATAAGAGAACCCAGAGGAAACTCACGCGGACACAGGGAGGACATGGGAACCTCCAGATCAGTATCCGAATCGGAATTTTTCAGTGCTGAAAGGAGAACCTGATAACCATATATATATATATATATATATTAAATGTAAACGTAAGGTTTGTGACAATTAAAAAAGTTGGGACTACGGCGTCCACGCGCACAACGCGTCACGACGACGGGAAAGTGCAGTCTGATGATCAGGACCATGGACAGAGCAGGTATTATTTATTAGGGTGGTGGATGATTCTCAGCACTGCAGTGACACGAATGCATTGGTGGCGGTGGTGCGTTAACGTGTCCTGCACAGATTTTAACTCGCCCATTCTACACCCACAAGGTGGCGCGGTAAGGTGGAGGTGTGTCGGACCCACTCGCACCAGCACGACACGCTAACACGCCACCACCACGTCAACGTCACTGCAGTACGGAGAATCATCCACCACCCCCCAAAAAACCCTGCTCTGTCCATGGTCCTGATCATCGGAGATATAAGCGTGAAGGGAGTAACATGGTATGTCGGGAGTTTGCACATTCCCGTCATGGGGTGACGCAATGAGGCGCTGAGGGGCGTCGGCCGCCTCATCGCGACCTCATAACCCTGACCCTCATCCTCCTGGAGGTGTGAGAGCGAATCATCTGCAAACTCTCTCATGAAGTCAGCGAAGCTGGAATTTGGGGTTTTTGAAGGAAAGTTCTGACGTTCTTCGTTCCTTTGTTCTTTGTTTGGATTCCACTGTGTGAAGTCTTCTCGCCGTTGCCGCTGTGGTTCTTCACGTTATCGTTCTGTTCGCTCTCTCACTCGTGGAGGCTCTCGGCAGCACCGAGCGAAGCTTAAAAACCAGAGTGTAATGAGTAACAGATCAGCGGGTGGAGGTGGAACATATCTGCTGCTGCTTTATTATTATTGCCTTGTTTTGTCTTTTCTGTATTCAGTTCCCCACCACAGGGGGGCACACGTCCGCGTTCTCGGTTATGGGCCTTCAAAAAGTTAGTTTTCAACCTGATCTGTACATATATGATATTTCTTTATCCAGTGTATCCCCCCACATCCACCCACCCTCCGCTTCCCGAGTCCCAAACAACCGTATGAGTGGTCATTACGAAGGTCCCGTCGTCTTGGAGACGTCGTCAGCTGTTCATACTAATGAGGTGTCAACCCGTCCGAGTCTCGTCCAATCGCTCGTGATCCGACACTCATTAATCCCAGGTGCCCCGATGCCCCGTGAGGTTCCCGTGAGGCGACCTGTCGCCCTGGAGTCCGTCGACGTTGTTTCTCCATCTTTTCCCGTTGAGTGTGATTTGATTGGATGTGAGTGGAACCATCTGGTTTTGGGTCGTCCTCGGGTCGACTGGCTGAGGTTTCGGATTGCTCGGGTCCCGACATGCATTCCTTTCGCAGCCTTCGCCCGCACTCTGCCCCCGGTTACCTGGCCCCCCTCTGCGCCTGCTCGGGTCGTGGGTTTGAGATGCGCTCAGGGGGTGGGGGGGGGAGGGGGTGGCATGCACGTTGCTCATGCGAGGGCATTTCCTGGGTGTTTGCATGTGGGACTTCACCCCCTCTCAGTATTTTGAGGTTTGGGCGGTGCTTTCTTATATACAGAACCCCAAACAACGCGGTCTGCGGTACAGACACCCAGCAGTGCCATTATGGACCTGATGTTCCCTGGCATGGGGTCATTTGCACAGTGGTCCCGTCACTCAGTGGTCCTCTCACTCAGTGGTTCCTTCACTCGATGGTCCCGTTACTCGGTGGTCCTTTCACTTATTGGTCCCGTCACTTAGTGGTCCTTTCACTCGGTGGTCCCGTCACTTGGTGGTCCTTTTACTCGATGTCCCGTCACTCAGTGGTCCTTTCACTCGGTGGTCCCGTCACTCGGTGGTCCTTTTACTCGGTGTCCCGTCACTCAGTGGTCATTTCACTCAGTGGTCCCTTCACTCGATGGTCCTGTTACCCGGTGGTCCTTTCACTTAGTGGCCCCGTTACTCATGGTCCCATCACTCGGTTGTCCTTTCACTCGGTGGTCCCGTCACTTGGTGGTCTCATCACGCAGTGGTCTCGTCACTCAGTGGTCCTTTTATTCGGTGCCCCGTCACTCGGTGGTCCCGTCACTCAGTGGTCTCGTCACTCAGTGGTCCTTTTACTCGGTGCCCCGTCACTCGGTGTCCCGTCACTCGGTGGTTCCGTCACTCGGTGGTCCCGTCACTCGGTGGTCCTTTCACTCAGTGGTCCCGTCACTTAGTAATGCACTTTTATTTCAGGAATGTCTTTGGTTTGATTTCCAGGCAGGACCTATCCCGGCTGTTTTCCACATGTCCTCCTCCAAGCGCTGTGAGCGATTCCAGCGGCTCTAATTAGGACGAGCCGCTTTGAAAACTAAACGAATAAATGAATAACTGCTTCACCCACGTACTGCGACCTGGAGGCGACGTGCAGCAGCATGCCTTGGTATGCATGTAGAAGCTATAAGTTTGTCTGACGGCAGTGTGTGTGTGTGTGTGTGTGTGTGTGCGTGCGTGCGTGCGTGCGTGCGTGTGCGCGAATGCGTGTGCACTTCATGACTGATGCAACCCTAGCAGCCTTGTTCGGTGCTCTGCACCCATGCTCCTTTACAATTATAGAAAGCGGTTTAACGCTGGATCTACTTCCGGACCCCCGGGTGCCCGACTCGGTTGCCCTGGTGCGAACGTCTTTAGACCCTTTTTTTTTTTCGCTGCCTGGTTTTGCTTGCAGCATGATTATGTAAGTGCGGACCTCTGCGTGGTGCTGCATTCCAGGTACTGCAGTCCGTACTGGGGAAATTTTGGACCTTCCTCATATACAGTACCGGTCCTAAGTTTAGACACGCCCCCTTTTGTTTGATGTTATAACTTCCATTTACTGTAAAACATGGACTCTGTAGGTCTACAATTCCAGACGGTGGTACATGTTCTAATGGTCAGGATCCCAATAGTACCACCACAGAGCAGGTACTATTGGGTGGGTACTATTAGTCCTATCCCGGCAGTGTCACTGAGGGGTTTAAATGCACTAAAACCCCCTCAGTGCATCAGTGTCACTGCAGAACTGTCACTACAATCCACCACCTTTCTATAGAACCTAGAACCAACAGGGGTTCTATCTAGAACGGAGATGGACTACAACCTGTCATTGTAAAAACTACAAAATATGGAAAGTGGAGAACATGCACAGTGGATCAAGCCCTCATGAGGTGAAGCTGAATGAAAGAGAGGGGCGTCCAAAAGCCTTTGGCGTCTCGGTAATCCAGCCGCAGATCATCTTTATCTGCGCCGACGTGCCGTGACCTATGAGAATGTCGTGCCTGGGTGCAGTCTCGCCGCGGGATCCCCGGGGAGCGAGGAGAGAAGAATAGCTGAATGAGGAGGAGATTAGGAGACGGAGGAACCGGCAGACTGCGGGTTATTCAGCGAGTGCCAGAACCGGTCCGCCCAGAGGTGCACGACTCGCCGGCCGGCCGATTCGACGCCGGGGCATTCTGCGCGTCCCCCCTGACTGACATGCCGGCGCTTGTTTACACGCCGCTCCCCCCCGCGCTCCGCACAGCTGATCGCTTCACGGTTCTGTCGAGACAGGAACCGGATTACTGCATGGTGTTTATTACATCACACGGTCCAAACGGCTCACGGTTCGAGCTCAGTGGCCGTTCTATGCAACCTCACGGTTACAGCTTCACTCGCCGGCCACTTTATTACATACGGTTCCTTGTTTATATCAGCTCCACTTACCTTATAGATGGACTTTGTAGTTCTACAACCACAGACCGTAGTCCGGATCCACGCAGGACCATCACACAGCGGGTGTTATTAGGGTGGTGGATCCTCAGCACTACAGTGACACTGACATGGTGGTGGTGTGTTAGTGTGTTGAACTTGTAGGCGTGCATTAGCATGCCCCGCCCCTTCTGCATGTTTTAAAAGATTAAATAATGACCTCGTGTGCGCGCGCGTCTTATGATCTCTCGCAGTTTCATCCAAAACCTATTCTTCATAAAAGTCTGGACCGCACACTTTTTCTTGGCCGCTTAAAGAAGGAAGAATGGCGGCTCTTTCCTTACATCATGCCGCAGTCACTTACATACAATATTGCCAAAAGTATGTGCTCCGCCCTCCAAATGATCAGAAGCAGGTGTATAAAATCCAGCAGCTGGGCGCGCAGACTGTTTTTACAAACATTTGTGAGAGAACTTCTCGCTCTCAGGAGCTTAGTGAATTCCAGTATTGAACTGTAATAGAGCGCCCCCCTGTGGAACAAATCCAGGCGTGAAATTTCCTCGGTCCTAAATATTCCAGTTAACCGTCAGATGGATTATAAGAACATGGAAGTGTTTGGGGAATGACAGCAACTCGGCCACCAAGTGGTTGACCACGTGAACTGACGGAGGTGAGTGCGAAGAGGTCGCCTTCTTTCTGCAGAGTCCATCACTACTGAACTCCAAACTTCATGTGGTCTTCAGATGATCTCAGGAACGTTGTGCAGAGAGCTTCATGGAATGGGTTTCTGGTCCAGCAGCTGCATCCAAGCCATACATCACCAGGTGCAACGCAAAGCGTGGGATGCAGTGGTGTAAAGCACGGTGACACTGGACTCTAGAGCAGTGGAGACGCGTTCTCTGGAGTGACCAAACGCACTTCTCCACCTGGCAATCTGATGGACGAGTCTGTGTTTGGTGGTCGCCCGGGGAACGGTACTGGTCTGACTGCATTGTGCCAACTGTAAAGTTTGGTGGAGGGGGGGTTATGGTGTGGGGTTGTTTTTCAGGAGCTGGTTCCTTAGTTCCAGTGAAAGAAACTCTGAAGGCTTCAGCAGACCAAGACATTTTGGACAATTCCATGCTCTTAAATTTGTGGGAACAGTTTGGAGCCGCCCCTTCCTCTTCCTCATGACTGTGCACCAGCGCACAAAGCAAGGTCCCCAAAAAGACATGGAGGACAGAGTCTGCTGTGGAGGAACCTGGTCCTGACCGTAACCCCATAGAACATCTTTGGGATGAATTAGAGCCAGACCTTCATCAGTGTCTGACCTCACAAATGCAATTCTAAAAGAATTCTCAGAAATTCCCATAAACACACTCCGAAACTTTGTGGACAGCCTTCCCAGAAGAGTTGAAGCTGTTCCAGCTGCAAAGGGATGACCGACGTCATACCGACCCCTATGGATTAGGAATGGGATGTCACCTAAGATCATATGTGAGTCAAGACAGACGAGCGAATACTTTTGGCAGTATAGTGTATATTGTATATAAAGGGCCGCACGGTGGCGTAGTGGGTAGCACGACCGCCTCTCAGCGCTGGGGGTTCCCGGTTCGAATCCCTATCTGG
>JAOUQT010011302.1:0-12172 GCA_025769995.1 Xyliphius kryptos | reverse complement strand
AACACAATGTAACTTCCAGACCTCCGTGGGATAATAATTTTGATTTACATTTTGATCATTTTTATGTTATTTTGTTCTCTTTCCACTATCTACTAAACATTTTTAACTGAAATATTTTTTTCAATGAGATCTGGGATGTGTTATTTTAGTGTTTTTTTCAGCAATGTAGAGTGGCAGATACTCTAATTAATGGTGTGTATAATGTTATTTGTTATTTTGGTTTGAACTCAGAAGTAACTTCTAAACGTATTCAATTTAAAATGATAGTTCCTACCAGCGAGCCATATAGATGTCCACAGTTAAGGGCTGTGCGTGACATTAATAGATAGAGAGCTTCCATGGAATGAGATTGAAGCACTTACCCATGACGTCCTCCCCCTTTGTGCACTTTACACGTTTTATGATCTCATACACCTGCAAGAGATAAAAGGTAGATCAAAGAAGAATCATGAGATCTCCTGTAAACTGGTCCTATTTGTCCTCAGATCATTTAGCTTCACATCTCTGGACGCAGTGTAGAATAAAGCTGGGATTTTGAAGATTATGCAGATTAAGACACTGTTGTTCTCTGTATATGTTATTAACTGAGACTGTAGGATTTTTTTTTAGAGACGCAAACTATCACCACTCACGATTAAGTTCCGATGCGTGCTGTCAAAGAAGGATTCTTGGTCCGAGAGATCAAACCTGTTAAGAGAGATGAAGCACTGATGGGAGTTTTCTTCAGCTCACACTCTCACATTTCCTGTCAGTGTTCTAAAGGCAGATTTGCCATAAGTGTATTATGTTGCATTTGCAACCAAACCACTCTCAGTAGACCATTTCCAATGTTTAACGCTCAGCATTTCAGAAATCACTTCAGACTCTGTTCAGCTCTCTATTCTCCGTTATATTTTCTTGTGCAACACTCATTACGGGATCTTACTCACAGATGCAGCTTTTCCCTGGAGAATGGATAACTGAGGTACTTCTCAGTCTGGTCCGCCTTCTCCTTCACATTTGGCGTCAACGGTTCAGAGAGTTTTTGGAAAAACGTGCTCATTTTTACTGCAATGCCGGTCCCGGGATCGGCCGTAAATTTCTGAAGACAAACAATGTTGAAATACAAGTTGAAAAATGTCATGCAACATTAATGCTGAACCCTTTAATGCGAGTTGACGTACTTTAATGGTCGGCATTTTGAGCTTCATGAATTCCGCTTCTCGACAGAGAACATGCCAGGGTGCATGAATCTTTAGGAACCCCACACCTGGAACTTTAGACTGAAGAGATGAAAATAAGGGAAAGAACAAAACAAAATATTACAATCGGAGACAAGAAAAAAAAAAAACTACACTATGTGAGACAATGTTTTCGGACCTGCACATTAACTCTTTTGATGCTTTAATTAATTTTTGCAGCTTTTAAATTCTGGAGAAGGCTTTCTGCGAGATTTTGAAGTGTGTTTGTGAGATTTCTCTCCCATTTATGCAGAAGGGCATTGGTTAGGTGATGATGATAGACAAACGGGCCTCAGTTCTAGTTTATCCTGTAGGTGTTAGAAAAGGTTGAGGTCAATGCATCTTTGCCAGCCGGTTAGACCTTTCCGTGTGCATGGGGAAAGGGAAAGGGTATTCCCCTAACTATTTCCTTAAAGTTAAGGTATATAACTGTCCAAAATGCATGGTTAGTTATTTAAGTTCATACATCTTTGGCCAATGGACTCAATTAAACATCTGGAATCAATACTTTCATCCATATACTGCAGTGTTTACATCATTTCTATTTAACACCCATCTACTAATTTTGCAAATTAATTACTAATTTAGTTTATAAAGACAATAAAAGCTGATGAGAACAAATTCTGCAGTGACTATAATGGAGAAAGGAGTTTCCTTTAGCCATCTCCAGCTGAAGGGTGTATTATGTAAGATCTGCTTCATGTCCCACTCGTTGTAACTGCAAGCCCACACATCAAGTCTGACCCTGTCTGCACGAACTCAACCACTGCATTCTACAGTACTAAACAAAAGCCAGTCGTGCTACTTATAGAATTTAGTTCATTATGTAAGTAGCGCTTATTTCACACACACACACACACACACACACACACACACACACACACACACACACACACACACGTCAGCCTACAGGCAATCTCCATCCCATAGGCCTAATCAGGCTTTCTGCCCAGCGGCAAACTGACACGTCGTGTCGAAGGCCATAGTGGTGCAATTACAATCAGATGATGTGCATTTGCTGCTTGACGCTCGTCAGGAAGAATGGGCAACACTTTCTACCGTCATGTTTCAAAATCTTGTAGAAAGTTTTCCCAGAAGAGTGGAAGCTGCATAAGGGATGCGTTTGAAGATGTGATCAGTAGGAGGCCCAATATTTTTTCCCACATGGTGTACATCACATATGTTCTGTGTTTAAAGGCCTATTTTGGAGGCTTTTCTAAAACATGGGTGGCAATGTGCATAAATATGCAGACAGTTAAGATGATTCATAAATACTGATAACAGGTTCACCCTGCATTTTTTTTCTACTTCACTAATCATGACACAGTTGTCTTTCAAGTGTTACTTTAAAAGCCAATTAAACTGTCAGCTCACAAATAATTATGTGGTTTAACCATTCCCTGATAATTGCTGTTGTTATTAGGAGTTTTAATGCAACTCGAGACTCATCACGGCTTTTTTTTTTGCATGTTGGCGGCATCAACAATTTTGACGGAATGAGTTAAGCGCACACAGTAAAACTAAATTGGTAAAGTACAAATAAGGTCCCTGAAGAAAAACAAGATAACACAGTGCTGACTTATGTGTCAAAAACACATCTACACCTCTGTGGTATTATTTTATAATGAACTGAATATTAAACTATAAAGCCATCATTGTAAAATCCTAGATGATAAATGAAGATGGTTACAATAAGCAGCAGGAGCCATTTGGGAGGTAAACACACCGGTGTTTTACAGATTTGAAAACATCAGACACTACATGTGCCCTCACCTCCATATCCTTCTCCAGCTCGAGCCCCATGTACATGAGCTTCTGCTCATACTCCTCTCGGTAAACGTGTCCATTGCTGGAAGTTTCGGGGTCGTCGGGGGCAGAGTCGGCTCGGCCACGCTTCGAGGTGCAGCTCAGACATCTTTTTAGCCTCTTGAAGAAGGGTCTGGAGGAGCGTTGCTGGGCACTTTGTGGTGTTTCGACATCGTACGTCAGGACGTAATCGACGCGCCGCTCTCCATCTCGAAAATACGGCCCCTTGTTGGAATGATGTATTTTGGTCTGACTGTTCATAAACTGTAGGGATAATAAAACTGGTTAGTTCCACACGAGAGCTTGGTTAAGCATGCAGGTCATGATATGTGAAGGGTAAGATTTGAGGTGTTAAAAATAAAGAATGTACATATACAACATTTCTCATAATATTGTGGGTGAAATCCATACATCACACAAGCAGCCAATGTTTAACTTCCTGATGAATGCAAGTGAAAAGGGTAAAACCCAGACAATCTCGTAGGTGTGGACTGCATGTAGGTGATTTCCATAAGCCTAATCACTCTGACTCACCCAGAAACACCTGTAATGCACACACTGGAAATCATTCATAGCTTTACGCTTGAATAAAACATTCGACAACTTGCTATTTAAATATATTTGTATCTGACACACTGTGAACACCAACAAGCCATGTCTTTAAATTCACCTGCTGTACATTGTGTAGAGCCCCATGTGGTACTATTAGCTCTGACTAGACGACTACACTGGACTGCTAACGGTGTTCTGTGATATCAGATAATGTACGTTGCAAAGTGAAGCCTTCATATTTTGGACACTTCAATGAGAAATCTGAAAATGTTAAGAGGCCAAGTCAATGTGTCTGGAACATTTTTTGCCCCTGGCATTTTGAAATCTTGTTGACCTTAGGTGGTGCAACAACCCTCAGGTGACGTCAAAATAGCATTTACATGAATGCCAGGGTGTGATGTTTCCAGCTTCTGGCACCTTGGCTCGTTTCCATGGTGTATCCTGGTGCCATCTCTTCCCTTTAGTTAAACAAGAACATCCTGCTGTCCAGAATGTTTTAATTTAAAGAAAACATGATTTGTCTGATCGTTGTTTTAAAACTTAGTTCTGAAACACAGCGCATATTCCAATCGTTTGGAAGGTAACAAGCGCACTGGTCTACAAGTCTGCAGTTCGATACACAACCAACTGTAATGCACTGTGAGTACTTTTAAAGTAGCAAGTGTTTAATCTGTTCGCTAACTGTCCTTTTACTGCATCCCAGAAACTCCCCACAAGATACATGGTCTTGGAGATGCTCTGCATCAGCCATTTAATCCTCACAGACCACTGCCTGGTAATTTCCAGCTCCTTTACCAAGATTATAAAACGGGTAGTTCCGGTCTTTACAGCCCTGACATTGTAATAACGCACACCTTTGAGCGATTCACATTCGAATCAATGCGTGATATACAATACATTATTTTCCTAATGATTTTAATAAAGTGTTTTTTGTAATTTTGCCACTAGATGGCAGTGATCAGTAAAGAAACTGGAAACCTGTTACTCAGATCAGGTTCAGTTTAAAACCCGGACTACATTATGTTTAATAACAAATGTGCTTTCAATAAATGCATTTATGAATGAAACCTTGTTTTGTTTAATATAATGTGTCTGTACCCATTTAATAAAAGCAATAAGACACTCAGAGATGTGCATTATTGTGAATAAATCACAGAAAAGAGGTGTTGTTAGGGACGACGCGTAGCGTAGTGCCATTACACCTCTCGTGCCATATCGCTTCATAATCATTCATTCATTATCTTCCGCTTATTCCGGGACACAGGAGAGGGGGGTTCCCCATGCCCATCCAGGGGAAATCATCTCGGGTACTGGGCAGATACACTCAGGACAGGGCACCAATCTATCGCTGGTACACACTCACTCACACAGTCACACACACTTTACAGGGCAATTTAGAGCATGTTTTTGGAATGTGGGAGGAAATGAGAACACGGAGGAAACCCACACAGACACGTGGAGTACATGAAAACTCCACCCAGATTGGGATTCGAACCGGGAATCTCGCTAAGAGTCGAATGTGCTAAACACTAAGCCACCGTGCTGTCAGCTTTATAATCAGTGTTATTTAAATCACCCATCAGTGTTTTTGAAATCAAAGTTAATATCTAAAATTCTAATTTTAAGAACAAATACATTTATTTTTCTTGGTAGATACATAAACAACCAATGCGTTTGTTTGTGAAGACATAAATATTTAAAGTTATAAGGTTAGGATGTTACCACCGCGATCGTGCTCAAAGTAGCTTTGCAATTCATGCAAAGTGTCCCAAGGTGTGATGGTGGTGTATTTTGAGACGATTTGTATCCCGTTTTCTTGTGAAAATTCTGGTGCATGGTATTAAAAATAATCATTTAAAAATCATTTAAAATAATCTATACTCACAAATATATACACCTGCTAATTATGTTTCATTTTTATTGTTCCTTTCCTGCACTAAACTGTATTTCTGACAGGCTTAATTGCATTTTTTTTTCTTTTTAATATTTTATTATGGTATTATTACTGTTCTGTATTGTCATTATTATGGACCTGCTACTGGCTGCTAAATTTCCTTCAGAATCAATAAAGTATTCCAGTATCTATTTATCTAGCTGTCTATCTATAATTGTTTTAACAGAAAATCGAAATTGCATAATTACACCCTGATTCCTACTAGCAGGATGTATCAATACTAATACACCATATGTACAGTTTATTAGTTGTGTTGTTGGACCAGCTGTACAAAAAAAAGCCAGAATTTTATTAAGATTCTGGAAAATGATAGACATTCATTAACATCACTACAACACCATCACCCAGTGTTTGTGTTAACGTCTGATTCCATAATCAATAAGCTTTGTCGTATGTTTTATTGGCAGTTTTGGACAGGCAAAGCCACTTAAACACTGCCGAGCCTGTGGCTTTGAAATTCAAGTTCAAGTAATTACTTGAAATTGTTTGGAAATGGCCACCTATTGATTTGATCTGAACTGAGCAAAAAGTCAAATGTTAACTGATCGATAACTTGTGACACTTAGAATTCCACTGGATTAGGATTACTTCAACACTTTCAGATCATCAAAGTCCTGAATCAATATTCGCCGCTGGCTAATGATCTGCACCGTCTTTCCCAGCATCTGAATAATAAGGTCACCACATAATGCAGAATAGAGCCACTTGGCTACCTAACTCCATCGCAAGTAGAGCTCTTACAGGAAAATCATACCACAGTATGAATAAAGGCTGAAGCTCATATAGGCAGCGATGTAATAAAGCTTGTGTTTACGAAGTGCTCGGTTCGTCTGCTTTACTTATTTATCCTGCTGCCTTCAGTTCGACTTACATCTCAAGTAATCAGACATTGCAGGAAATTGTCCTTATTGATTTACTGAGGTGTTGTGGATGGAGAGTGGAAGGTGTTCTGAATGCACAATGTGTTAAAACGAGGATAATATCTAGGAGAGATGATGTGTGCTGGCATTTTTGAAAGGCTGAATGTTTCAGTCCATCCTCTGAATAGAATAAGAGGAAATTTCCCACCCGCTCACATTACTGAGTCATTTGTTTGCTTCCTTCACCAGTTACTGCTCTGTAATTAACAAACCCTCAGCTTTCAGCACTGTGTGACCGATGTATCTGGCTTCAGAGTTTGCATGTTTCAAGACAGAAATTTGGTTCGGGTTTATTGTAATCTATATATGCAGAGCTTCACGACATGGTGAGCAAACAACAAAATCAAAATCGTGCAAAAATTAAATAAATAAAACAGAAATGCAAATCCAAAGGTGAACATACAAATAAGCAGAGCACGGAGCACCAAGCAGGACGACAAATCAGCGCTCAAAGGCAAAAAAAAGAGAGCACATTTGCATGCATTTAATTAACCAGGTGCACTGTGGAACATCTCTATCTCTGACTCACACACTGAAGCCTTCACCCTTAAAATAGCTTTAAATGACATCACAATAATAATCGACTGTTTAATAGTCGGGAAACACCTCCATTCAAAGCCCTTTAAAGAACTTAAGATGGGAATCTCAACTCTGACACTTACTATAGAATCGTCATCATCACCACAGTCGGCGTCATCTGGATCTTTGGAAGGGTCTTGATTGTCATTGCCATCATTTGGAACAGAGTCGTACTGGTCGTTTTGCCACATTTCGGCCTCCTCGCCCAGGTGGGGGATCTGCTCCTCGGTGCTGCTGTAAACCAGTAAGCTTTCACCTGAGGGGAGTAAAAGCTGCTTTAATACACATAAAACACAACCGCTTATTCATAAATGTTCACCATGTTTGTTCTCTGACTGTCTATTTCAGCAGCTTCACTTAACATATGGAGGTACAGACTGTAGTTAATCCGTTCTTTTTTGTTTTTTACATTAGCCCATGTGTGCCTACACATTTTTGGCGAGATCTACTTTTTTCTCATGTCGTCATGCTCTACCAGAATTTATCTTATTTTTCACACATTATGATAATAATGTGTGTACATTATGCCTTGTACATTATGATAATATGTACAAGGCAAGCCACTGAAAAAAACACTATTATTCTGATTATTTGTACTGAACGGGGTCAGCCAGGTGTGAGGAGTCTGCTGCTGATGCCAATTTTCAAGCAGGCTTCCAAATGATTATCAGTGCTATGGTAACAAGTACGCAGTTTGAATATAATGTACATTTAAATCAGGGGTTCTGAACTGGTCTCAGCTGGAACCCACATGTTCTCATGGTCATTAAGTTCTGACTTACTTTTATAAAATACTAACCAAACAAATGTTTTTTAAATAGCCTTTAAAACACATTTAAACATGAATTTAAGAGAAATTATTTAAAAAATAAATAAATAAAAATCTTAGTGACTAATGCCCTGCCTGACCATCTGAGGACATATTGACAATAGGGCGGCATGGTGGCTTGGTGGTTAGCACGTTCGCATCTCAGCGCTGGGAATTCCGGTTCAAATCCCAATCTGGGTGGAGTTTCCATGTCCTCCCCATGTCCGTGTGGGTTTTCTCTGGGTTCTCCATGAATTCCAGATAAATTGCATGCTCTAAATTGCCCCGTATAATGTGTGTGGATGTGTGAGGGTGTGCCTTGCAATGGGTTGGCACCCTGTCCTGGCTGTATCTACCCAGTACCCAAGATGTTCTCTCCTGGATGGGCATGGGGAACCCCACCGTGACCCTAGTGGACGAATAAGCGGAAGATAATGAATAGATGAATATTGACAATAAGATTTTATTAGTATTATTTGATTATGATCTTTTAATCTGTATTTTTATACTGTGAACACTTTGAGATTTGCTACAAATGATTATGTTCTCCGGGTTAGATTTGTGCTATTTTCCCTTCGAACATGAGCGCACTTAACGTCCTTTAATTCTCTAACTTCTGGAGCTCCACAGCAATCTACCAACATGCACTGTGCGATCAACATGTCGATTGCAATCAATGTATTGGGCACGCCTGCAATTTTACCCTGCGACATGATAGATCATGCTGAGTGCTGCAGTGGTACAGTGTGTGTTAATGTTGTATCAGACACAGCCGTGCTGCTGCTGAGCTTTTTGGACACCATGTTAGAAACGACCTTATTACTGCACCTTGTAGACATAAAATCAGACACAGGGGACTGTTAGCTGTCACACAATTTGTGTTTGTTATCCTCTAATCCTGTTCAAGAGACACTAATGGCTGATGGACAGCAGTGATGCTGCGGTTTTTAAATATCTTAAGAGGGTAAAGAGATGATAAAACGGCCATGGAGTTAAGAAATGCAACTGATCGGAATACAGCGACATGATATACTCTGACATAAATACAAAAAGGCCTCCTCCTATATCACATCAACAGTTCAGGCTGGTGTTGGTGGTGGTGTAATGTTATGGAAATTATTTCCTTGGGGTGTCTTAATACCAACTGAGCATCTTTTAAACACCACAACCTATCATATTGTTGCTATGGTTATACATTCAGTAGGATAACATGGTGTGTCACAGTTTAAATCATCATAAACATGGGACATTATGGGTTTGCTGAGCTCAGATGGCTTCCACAATCTCCAGATCCTAATCCCACAGAGCATCTTCAGGACGTGGTGGGAATGGATCAAAGCATCACGAATGCCGTCAACAAATCAGTATCTGCAGCGGCTGCAAAATGCTATCGTATAAATAAAGTCAAGCACCTTGTTGAGTTATTGCCATGAACTATGCCATTTTTACAGCAAAAAAGAGGTCCGACCTGGTATTAGAGTGGGTCTCTGAAAAACACCCAAAGTGTGAATGACAGGTTAGTTGTTTAAGACGTAAAGGAAGTTCTAAAGATCTTTATAAAAGTATAAATACAAAAGAAAGATTTGTGTGTTTGGCATTCGTAAGCTGATATGACTGATACGATGTGATAAGAAATAAGAACCAGCTTAGCGGTGTAACTATTTAGCAGTATTCAAATGACACACAAACATTTTACAGTACGAACACGTCCCTTCTCTTGTGATAGACGTATGAAAGTCTGTGTAATGTTATTGCTCCTGCTCAGGAATATAATTCTCATGTAAACCTACTTAAAAACTACATACCATGAAAAGCAAAAAATGCAAAAACAATTACAATTCAACATCATTTCTAACTTTCAAATTAAATTCATTCATTCATTATCTTCTGCTTAATCCTCTACTAGGGTCTCAGAGGGGTTCCCAATGCCCATCCAGGGGAGAACGTTTCGAGCACTGGGCAGATACACCCAGGATTTATATCTTGTGGATGCTGCCAAAATTATTTGTCATTGTTTGTGCTTAAATTTGTCTGTATATATAGTTCAGGGTGGCACGGTGGCTTAGTGGTTAGCACATTCGCCTCCCAGCGCTGGGGATTCCCGGTTCGAATACCTATCTGGGTGGAGTTTGCATGTTCTCCCCACGTCTGCTTGGGTTTCCTCCGGATTCTCCGGTTTCCTCCCACATTCCAAAAACGTAGGTAAATTGAATGCTCTAAATTGCCCTGTATAGTGTGTGTATGAGTGAGTGTGTACCCAGTGATGGATTGGCACCCTGTGCTGGGTGTATCTGCCCAGCGCCCGAGACGTTCTCCCCTGAATGGGCATGTGGAACCCCCTTTCCCCCCCCTCCCCACGACTCTCATAAAGGAATAAGTGGAAGATAATGAATTAATATATAGTTCAGGACCAACAAGAAACTGAACAACTGATAAACACAATATACAAGACCAATAGAAGTAATGCGGCTTTTACAGCATCTTATTCTCAAATGGTCCTCTAGATTTTATGCTTCTATGAAGGCTTGGTGTGATTCTGGTGTCTGTGGGAATCTATGAGCAATCATCCAGAAGCACATTGACTTCATGAACTGATGAGCAATGAGAGAGAGACAGAAAGAGAGAGAGAGAGAGAGAGAGAGAGAGAGAGAGAGAGTCTGGTTAAAAACCAATGTTCTACTTGATCCAAATGGTGTTTATAGGACTCGAGGTCAGGACTCTGTGTGGATCAGTCACCCCTAGTCTCTCACACCAAACAATTGGGTGCACAATCAGGCGGTAATAGATACGGGCCTTCCACAAATTGTTGGATGCATACAACTTTCCAAAATACATGGCCATATGCTTGGCACTTTGGGGTTGAATAAACAACCTGAAAGCAATAATTCAGATATGTGAAATCACTCACGTCTCCGCAGTCTGTATATTAGACTCAGCATCACACAATGCACTGAATGTTTGTATCGAAAAAACTAAATCTGGCAACAAGAAGGGAATCCCGCATAACAATGGCTATTGGAGTGAAATCACGAAGTGAAATGTTACGTTTCTGAGAAGCTCCCTTTTTCTTTATTGTCTTCTCCTGATATTTGAGAATTATTACCGATAAGTCGGCTTTGTGCGTTTTGCGCAAACGAACGTGTTTTTAAAAGCACTAAATGATGCTGTGCTGCACCTGCTATCTGGACGTCACGTAGTCGACAGGCATGAAGCCCTACATCTCTGAATCTGCACAGATTATTTGCCATGACAAACTAAAGCAGCGCAAGTTGGTGTTGCACCTCTAAGTTCTGCGGTGAACATTGCAACGCTCTGCGTCTACTTTCATTTTGTACGGAGCGTTTTGCTCCATCAGTTGGCACAAATGCAAATGCTCTCCAAAAACAAAACGCATCGGTGCTGGCGAGCGTCCAAAGCAAACCTGCACGACCCGCAGCACGAGCGGCTCACGGGGCAACTCACCAGAGTGCGCGTATTCATTCGCCCGCGCGTGGTGTCCATCTCCTGCTGTGTCCATCGAAGCGCGCCAGTCAATCAAACGAATTTCAACAGAATCTCTGAGGGGCTTGTCCCCAAAACCCAGTGCGCTTTATCCAAAGAGAGCGGCAGAATGCTCACACGCGTCTTACGCGCAAGAAATCAGCAGAGAAGGAGGGAGTTGATGATGATGATGATTATGATGAGCAGTGAGGATGACCAGAGCGGGTTCGATCCACCCACTGAGCACATCATCATACCATAATCAGATTCAGCATCAGAGGCAAAACGCGCAGGGCGACAGAAAATAATCTGGAATATAGGCGTTAGAGCCCCCAAAGATATAAGTGCAGCAAATGTAAGCCTTCTCAGGGGTTGATGGACTGATGCTGAACGTCTGTGTGAAGTTGTAGAATTTTTAAGTAAAGCATTTTTTAGTTGTATATATTTTTTATAAACGATGAATTAATTGGAATTTTGACATATGGATTAATTCGTATGTGAAAAAAGTAAATGTGATCCTTTTTGCCAACTGTGCCCACACTAAGAGGAATGTGTCCTCCACATTTGACGCATCCGTGCATTAAAACACACACTAATAGAAGTGAGCACACCTGCCTGGAGTGGTGGGCAGCCTTTTATACAGCACCTGGGGAGCAACTGGGTTAGGTGCCTTGCCCAAGGTAACTTCAGCCATTGTAATCGTTGGGACCGGGAATTGAATGAGGGACCTTTAGGTCGCAAGGCTCTTTCCTTCACCAGAAGCCAACGACTGCCCCTCAGTCTGACGAAATGGAAAAGTCCAACTTTTTTTTTTTTTTTTTTTAATAATTGTTGAAGAGTATGCCTCGCATTT
>JAOUQT010011292.1:0-12172 GCA_025769995.1 Xyliphius kryptos | reverse complement strand
TGACAGATTGATCTCCAGCCCTGTCCTCATCAACACCCACACCTGTGTTAATGGAGCAATCACTGAAACGATGTTAGATGGTCCTTTTAAGGCAGGGCTGCAATTAATTTGAAATGTGTTTTGGGGGATAAAGTTAATTTTCTAGGCAAATATTGACTTTGCAATTAATTGTTGTTAAGCTGATCACTCTTTGTAACATTCTGGAGTATATGCAAATTGCCATTATTAAAACTGAAGCAGTAGACTTTGTAAAAAATAATATTTGTATCATTCTCAAAACTTTTGGCCATGACTGTATAGCCGGGCTGATTTTTCGTGGGCCCCCCTGTTCAAATGAAGGTAATAAACCTACAGTGACTTAATAAAAGATCAATATACAAACCTAAATCTTTTATTTTCCTCAGGATTCTTTTAATAAAGCCAACTCTAAAAGCAGTCAGCTGAATGTGACTCTACCTTCCGGTACGTCTCAGCGTACCACCCGGTCAAAGTCTGCGGCGGCATCTGGACCGGCAGAACCCAACTCGTCTGGAACCATCATGGTCCCGACCAACACCAAACTCCCCTGCTCGCAGTGCATGCGCTTGTTCCACAACAAACCGGAGCTGCTGGAGTTTAAAGTGCGTGCAGATGTTCTTCACTTTTCTATTAAGTCTTTCGTGATGTCATGATGCTTTTACACACACACACACACACACACACACACACACACACACACACGGTTTCTGTCTGTAGAAAAAGTACTGACTGCATAGTAAGAGCTCAATCAATGCAGTGTCATTATTTATGAAGAAACAAAACAAACAGGACAGCATTTCTATGAAGCCGTTATCTCATTTCTTTGGATCAGTGGTGTAAATATTAATACATTTGAATCAGTTCATCTATTATACAGCTGATGCTTTAATAATTTCGCTGCGACATACACATAATGCCTCCTCCGAAGCGGCAAGTGGCGCTACCTCCCTATTGTTATTCAACTTCCTTTATGCTTCACAAGAGGAAGAAAATAGTGACCCCTATCAAAAAAAAAAATTTAAATAAAAGATTTCTCCTTTTTCAAAAACTGACACTGTTCACATAAACCTGCGGCTTTAAAAAATTACAGGTACACACTGCTCTATAAAACGTCTTTAAGTGACATGACATGAATCAGAACACTGCTGCAGACATGTACAAACACGGTAACTCTCACAGTAAATCATACTCCAATCATCTCCTGTATGAAACTTTATGATAGATGTTTGACTGTAGGGGTCAGTTTTGGTTTTGTTGTCTGTAGACACTGGCTGCACATTAGACTGATTACAGCTCATCTGATTGCACTTTTTATGGAGTAAGTGTTTTATTTACAGAGTGTTGATCACAGCTGCTATAGTCTGATAAACATTGTGTGAATAGAATACTGATATTTTATCTCAATAAAAGGCAAATGATTTTCTTGTTTTTATTTGAAACAGAATAGATTTAATAAAAAAAAGAGTATTGGATCACATTTAGTCATATCAAATTTAATTTTTAAGTATTAAAAATAACCAGATCATTGGCTTGAAGACTCAATATCGAAATATCATGAAGGCTCTGATGTACACCCCTACTTCAGATCCAGCAATACAAGTCCAGTTCCAGGTCTTTTTTTCAATAATATTTTTTTAAATAAAAAGTCAAACATCATACAAACAGAAGAAACTTTAGAATACAAAGTATTTGGCTTTTAAATGTTCCTTTTTTTCATTTTCAATTTTATCTTAACCCAAATCTCCCAAGAGATAGACAAAACCAAAAATACCCAAATTTCACACATACACACAAACCGTGTGTCAAACATCAAAACTTACTTATTTACAAAATAAGTAAAAAGACAAGAAAACTATAAAAATAAATAAGAACATTCATTCATTCATTATCTTCCGCTTCATCCTCCACGAGGGTCGCAAGGGGTTCCCTATGCCCATCCAGGGGAAAATGTCTCGGGCGCTGGGCAAAAACACCCAGGATGGGGCACCAATCTATTGCTGGGCACACACACACACACAGGCTATAGGGACAATGTACCTTGAATCCGTGTTTTGGCCTGTGGGAGGAAACCAGAGAACCCGGAGGAAACCCACACGGACACGGGGAGAGTATGGAAACTCCACCCAGATCGGGATTCAAACCGGGAATCCCCGGTGCTGAGAGGCGAACATGCCACTCTAAATCAATACAAATAATAAAAATGAAAGGTTGGGGCTGTTTGTACTGTTCAACATAAAGTTATTCCACTTATCAGCTTTTGTCTCATTTTAGCAAAAACATCATATCAGAAAGTGTTGAGTATTAAGTTGCAGGTACTGATCATGTTTTATGTGATTCCGCAGAATAAGATGTATCTGTTCTGTGATAAACCCTGCGTTGAGGAGTTCCGGCGAGCCAAGTACATCATGGCGCTGTGTGTTTACTGCAAACTCGAAAAGGTTGTGAAGGAGGTGAAGAAGATTAATAACATGGACTGCTTTTTCTGCAGTGAAGGTAAATTTCTGGAACTGTGGGAACGCTGGGATTAATTAGAGTGTCCATCATGAGCGGGATCATGTTGTTGAATGGACTCGTGTCATGCTTCTTACATTTGATGTTTGTTTTATTGAATCCTGTTGATTGAAAGTGTTTGTGTCCCCAGGCTGCAAACTTCTCTACAAGCACGACCTTGTCAAATCGTGGGGCAAGAAGCACTGTCACAACTGTCTGTACTGCGGCAGCACCACTCAGACTGTGGTCTCCAGCGCCTTCGCTGGCAAACAGGAGGAGTTCTGCAGCAACGAGTGTCTTTCACAGTACACTCTACTCTTCTGTGAGGTACACAGTAAAAATAAGAATTATAAAATGGGTAGTTAAATCTGATTGGCTTAGCCGTCTCTCCAACATTATTGACAATAACACACGCCTCTGAGCACTTCACATTTGTATTAATGTGTGATATACAACACATTATTTTAAATCACAAAATACTGATTAATATGATTTCCGTAACTGTGTTCTGTAGTTTGGCCATGAGATGGCAGTCGTTGTTTGTTAGAGAAACCCGAAACCTGTTACTCAGCAATCAGCGTTCACGTTAAAAAACGGACAAGATGCCATCACAAAGTCATCTTAGTGTGTTCGTAACCGTGTTATAAAAGCAGTAAGAGACTTAAGGTTGTGATACTGTAACTATACGCTAACACCTATTTCCCATGATTTATTCACAATTAATGCCACACCATCTCGTGACTTATTCTTAAATTATTAACTGTTATTCGAAATATGTATACAACCCAAGTTTTTCTAAATTTAAACTGACCCTTAGTTGCCAGGTTCTCACAGATCAGATGTGTTTTTGTTTGTAAAGGGAAATGTATCTTATATAGATGTTTCCAACACCAGGTGGCCAAGTGCAGCATGTGCAAGCGTGCGGCGAAGATGACCGAATCGGTGAAATGGCTGGGGGAGATGAAGCATTTTTGTAACGTCCTGTGTCTTTTGTTCTACTGTAGCCTTTACAGTAACAAAGCGACCACCGCCAAACCTGCTGTCAAATCTGGTAAGTCCAAAATGATGCTTATAAAACGGATTCATCTGCTCCTTCAGTCTGATTGGCTGAGCCGTTTGTCCAGCCGTGACTTTATCAATAATAACACACTTCCCAGAGCGCTTTACATTCATATCAATGCATAATATACAATATATTATTTTCCATGTTTTTTATAAACTGCATTCTGTTAATTGGCCACTAGACGGCAGTACTGTAAACCTGGTATATATAGCGATCCGCGTTCATTTTAAAAACCAGACGATTCCACTTTTATTAAATGCATTTATGAATCAAGCCTTTTTAAAAACCATATTATTTGTGTTATTAATTTATTATTTATATATTTTTATTATATTATTTATATAATTTTATTATGACAATAATACTGCGCTCTCGTATTTGTAAGACTCTCAATACTCCATTATGTAGCCTTTGCTCTTATAATGCAAATGTTCCGTCCGTCAGCATTAGAGCCAAGCACCACACCCTGAGTAGTGATCTTTTCTGGTTTTTGTAGCTGCCCCCCTTACTTTACAAATGCCTCCCAAAACAAGTACGGAACTGTTCTAATCTGTCTACTTTTGACTTACTCCTCAAATCTCATCTGTTTACGATATCTTTTAACCTGTAACTGCCGTTTTTTATGCTTTTTAATTTGCTCTTCTTTTCTTAGAGGTCATATTTTTGTTTTTAATCTGTTTTTTTTTGTGTTTCTGTTTTATTAATGTTATATTGTTTTATTTGTCTTTAATGTCCCAGAAAAGTGCTATATAAATAAAATGTATTATTATTAGTGCTTTAATACACAGGGGGCCCACAAAAAAGCAGCCCGCCTCATATAGCCTGGATATCTGAAGTGAGCTGCTTTTACATGGGTCACACTGAAAAAAAAGTAGTTATAGTTGTAGTTTCAACGCATTCCCTTCCCGATGCAACCGTACTTTTTATCTGTACTCCATCCCCCCCACCCCCCAAAACGACAACTGCACTGTACAATAAGCAGACACATTGTGTACTTGTATAGTTTCAACCCATCAAAACAAAAAAAATCTGTGTAGTTGCATGGCAGCTGGTGGATTTTTGGGGGAAACTATGACGTCCCTCTGTTTTGCGTCGTGCATTCAGGTGTACTGTGACTGTATGTCAACTCAGTTAGAATTCAGATGTAAACCAGTTTAACCTGCTATTTTTAGTGCCAATCACCATCGCTCCTGCGACCACATCTCGTTCACTATCAACTGGTAAAGAGATCTCTCCAGTCATTGCCAACGTTATATCTTTATCCAACACCCCCAATGGCCAGCCCAATGTCCTGGGGAGTGCTGCCCTGCAGGGTGAGTTCATTCCTGTCCCCTACCAACATCTGTCAAAAAGTGATGCAGTGTAATCCTGCTGTCGATGTTCTAATTCATCTCAAAAGAGTTTGTAGTGGGGTGTAAAGGTACACTGTATTCTTTACGATCTGTTTGGTACGTGCTTTCGCACGGAGAATACAAGGGTACGGAATGTGTACCACAAAAACACAGTGGAACAAAAATTTATAAATTGTTACTTATAATTATTTAAATATTCAAGGCAGGCAGTGCATGGTGGTAGATCGCCATGGAACTCTCCACATGTCATGTTCTGTTGAGACTCCCACCTATTTCTGACGTTTTCTCCCCCTTCTGGTGATTTGTATTTCTTCATGTTTTTTTGCAATGAAACTGGCAGTAAGTTTTCATTGGTTAAATTTGTCACATGATTTAATCAGGTCAATGTTCACAGTGTCTGCAGAACAGTGATATTCCATGCCGTGCTGTTAGCTTCTGGTTCCAGCTTGTTGTTATGTTTATGTTTACTATTATTATAATATTATATATGTAAGAGAAAAGTTTTTACATGTTGCATATAAATATTTGTCACACAGCAATTAATGTATAGATACTTGTACATTTAATTAAAAAAAAAAGTATGTGGCGCATGTCCTTACAAACAACAAAATGTGCCACATATAGGATCAACCTACTTGTATGAATCAGCCTCCCCCCTCGCCCCCTGTACTCGACGGTGTAAACTGATCCATGACTTTCGTGTACCGTTACACCCCTAGTTCAGGGGCATTTGTTTAAAATCTTAAACATTTGTGGATAAATCCCTTTTTAAGTCTCTCTGTAAAGTTTTACTGTTTGCATTCCAGGATCTGTGCCGAACGTCTCGAAGCTGCTGGGAAATGTATGTGTATCACACACATAAGACACTTTTAAATATTTTTGAATAACAACATTATGATTTTTTATTAATAAGCAGTGCTCTGATCGTAGGTCAGCACTCAGACTGAGACTGTGAGGATGCCTGCTGCACCTCAAAAAGCCCTAAAGAACAAAGCACTGCTCTGTAAACCGATGACCCAGACCAAAGGGACATCCTGCAAACCCAACACATCTGACATGGACACTCAGACAGGTTCGGATCTCTTTGTTCAAACTCCACGCCAAGCTTCAAAATCTGTTCTCTCTCCTCACTGCAAAATAAACCAAATTATTTACAGGACATTAATGTGTCTCTTCACAGATGAAGTCATGAACCGGGTGCTTGTGTTACCCGTACCAGTACCGGTGTTCGTCCCTGTTCCTATGCACCTTTACACCCAGTGCACACCGCATCCTGTTGGACTTCCTCTTCCAGTGAGCAGCTTCCTGTCTGTTGTTAATCACCGAGCTCAAACAAGAGCGGAACGGGTTCAGCTAAACGGGTTCTTAACTTCTCTCAGAGACCCACATTCTCTCATGATCATTAATTTGCGACCCAGTGTTATAGAATACAATACGGAAATTTATTTTAAATTACTTTTTTTTATTTAAAAATAAATTTAAATTGGTGTAAATCCAGTTTATTAATTCGAAAATACATAAATAAATGTAGTGTTTTAAGCTGAAAACACAAAGAAATTAAATATACTTTTATAAAAAAAAAGCATTCACATTTCTCACCATCAAATTGTTGTTAATTGAATTTATTAATCACTTTAAAGTAATTTACATTTATTTATTCATTCATTATCTGCTGCTTAATCCTCTACGAGGGTAGCGTACGAGGGAGGTTGTTCCCCATGCCCATCCAGGGGAGAACGTTTTAGGCGCTGGGCAGATATGCCACAAACACTGTGGGATAAAACCAAAAAACCCAGAGGAGACCCACACGGACACGGGAAGAACATGGAAAATTCACCCACCATTCCAGGAATCCTTGGCGCTCAGAGGCGAACATGCCTCTGAACGTTCCCCCCCATGATGCACTTGGGGAACACCCCCCGCGTCCATGGAAGAGGACTAAGTAGAAGATAATGAATGAAAGTCTGTATAGATTGAAATCTTTAGTCTCTGTTTTGCCACATTAGCTTTTTTATCGCTTCCTTTTCCGAACATGCAGCCGATTTCAGCTATATTAATGCCGCTCTCGTATTTTTGATTGCTTTTTTTTACCTCAACTTGATCGTGTTTTTGTTTGTTTTAATGACCTGCTGGATCTGGAAACTTTTTTGGTTCCATGGTACAGCCTTAAATTCACTCTCACTTCTCAAGGGAAACTTAACGGGTGTAATGAGACATATGCATGTCACATGATCACGCCGAATAAATCTGTAGGAACTGTCAAACAGCCTTTTACAAGCTGTCAGTGGCATGTTTGTGACTCACTTTTGAGTCGCAACCCACCTTTTGAGAATCACTGAAATAAAGTACTGGGATGCACTCATGTTTATTATTTGTAGGAGTCAAGCACCTACCCATGCATGCTTGCTTTCAACTTTGATGGAACAGTTCGTGGAAGGCCTATTTTTTGTGGCAGGTTGAGCACAGCTCCCATTGCGTGTCTAATGTCTCACGTTCTAAACACTGTCTGAAACCGATAATGCGTAATCACTTCATAGTCATGATACCTGACTGTGTTGGTAAATAATGTAACTTTTTAGCACTTAAGTGGAACACATGTTTCATGCGCGTTACATCTTTGTCCGTTTTCATAGTTTTGGTGTCTGAAGTTTGTTTTTATTTTGTTTTATTAATACTATAATACTGCTGGTTTCTGTTGCAGCTTCCTGTGCCTATGTTCCTGCCGGTTACTGTGGAAAACGCAGAGCGATTAGTGGAGACGATTCAGGAGATTAAAGAGAAGATTCCAGACAATCCACTGGAGGCGGACCTGATCATGATGGCAGAGATGGTGGCAGAGGACAGCGAGAAGGAGAAAGCTGATGTACATGAAGGTGCATTGATGAACTGTGGCCATATTTCTTATTTATAATAATGAAAGCAGAACAGATTGGAACTAAAGGATGTGCATGTTGAGTTTTAAGTCTAAGCAGCTAATTTAAAATTGTAAAATACATAAATACATCATATAAGGTCCTAACTTGTGATTATCAATGGTTAGAATTTTTTCTTCCTCTAAATTTGAAGACTTGTGTATATACGTCATACGTGACGTAGATGGTGGAGAAAAAGCCATTAAGTTAAACAAAATTGAATGTGCAAAATGACAAGGGATGTGGTTTTGGGCTGCAGTAATTCAGTGTACAATGGGACCCTTGTGCACCAATGACCCAAAGATCACAACTTCTCAAGAAAGTAGACAACATTTATCAAGGTTAAAAAACAAGAAGCCACACACACAAAGGCCAAATTTACCGTGTGTTTTACCAAAATATGGACATATAAAGGTAATGAAAGGTGTTTAGGAGTCTTTTTCCTACCATTCAGAATTCCCAGTTCAGGTTGTGCTTTGCTGCTCTTTGGTGGTCTCGGCTGCCTCTGACTCAAATCTAATCGGCTAAATGTTGTTATTAAAAACAGCGCCCACCACAGTCACTGCAGATTTATCCTCTTCATCTATTTGAAAAATATCTTCTGAATCTGACAAACCAGCGCTGGAAAGTTTCCCAGTCCAACTCAGTTTCATAGCGCTGGGATTCAATGTATTCCAGAAGTGATGTCACGGAAATTTCCTTGATTTTCCAAAGCGACCTCTGGCTTTTCCGTAAATTTACTTGAACTCACAGATTTTTAAGGAAAACCAGTGAGTTTCCAAAAAATGTATAGTCACATTTACATTTCAAAAGTAAAAATTATGTATATAGTAAAATAATGTGAAATCCTTAGGGTGTCCATTAGGTGGCGCTTAGCCTTTAAGCCTTAGCAGAGTTTGGGACTGTTGCTACAGGTAATAATGAATAGTTATTAATAGTTGTGCTGGGTTTTGAAAGCTGAGTCCAGAGTTAACACCCACCCTGTGTTCTGTTGCTCAGACCAGGATGATCAGTTTATGGAGGATTTCGATTTGGAGGCTCTGTCCAGCCAGCTGAGCTGGGAGGAGGACAGCGTATCGAGTCCTTCACGATGGGGTCGCAGCTCTGAGGGTGAGAAAGCGGCCCCCTCCAAGCAAGGTCGGCGGTCACCCACTCCACCCCCCGAGGAGCCAGTAATGGACCTGGAGGCCGATTTCCCAGTTGGTAAGAGTTATTAGGAATGATGCTGGTGTGTTAAATTCTGTAAGAATAATATGATTTTATGAACACGTATCTGATCATTCTGATTGACAGAGAGCTTCGAACAGGAAGCGCAGATCGAGAAGACAACACCTGCCGTGAAATCCAAAACACGCAAGAAAAGCCGCGAGACCTATTTACCGAAAAAACGAGTAAGAACATCACCCATTTGTGTTGGTCACATATTCGATACACCTCCTGTTTTAGCTCCTTGATCATACATCATACAGATGGACTGTAGTTCTACAGTTACATTTTGTAGTCCATCTGTTTCTCTATACACTCCGTTTGTCCCATTTAACTAAAAAGAATTAAGTTGTAGCACTAGAAAGTTTATCTATATCAAGGGTGTCCAAACTTTTTTGGACAGAGGGCCAAATTTGTTAAAAGTAAAGACGCCCCCGGGGAACAATAGTTCCTTCTGACATTTTTTTAATACCACAAAAGTTATATAAAAATACACAACAATTTTCATGATCACAATAACCTTTATTTTTTAAATCGTAGCGTCAGTATAAGCCACTCGGGTGTCAACAACTCTAAAGACACAATTCATTCAGATCTGCAGTGGGACATAAGTATGGATACACCCTGATAAAATGGAAGTGGCTGCTATCACCACCTTAACGTTTTTGGCATATTAGTACATGGGTGGCCATCTATAAAGCCGCCATTTTGGATTTAACTTTACTTTTATCAATGGAAAAGGGGGTCATGTGACACATCAAACGTATAGAGAAATGCACAAGAAAAACAATGGTGTGCCCATTTTTAATGCAGCTTTATTAATTATCAGGTTATTGACACGTTTGTGACAAAGCGCAATGACAGTAACCCACTAAAGGATGTTCCCAAAGTGCTGCCCATTGTGTTGAACTGGCAACGCGATTCTTTTTCCCCTCTTGACACACGGAGAGCAATACCGCAGAAGTTTGCTTACTGTGGCGTGGGAAATGGGTGGTCTCGTCGGCACCTCTGTGACATGTAAATGGCTGCAACACTATCTCGATTTAAAAAATTTATTTTAATGTAAATTTAACTTTAGGTCAAGTAGCTCCTCTTCAGGTTCATGTCGTCAACACATTTCAACACCTGCGTTGGTGCTTTTATCACAGACTAATGAGAAATAATCAAAAGCCAAACCTCTGTCTGATATGTCCTCAATTCTTCATGACACAGTATTGCTTTTTCAAAGCCAAAGACTGATAGTATTAGATGGTGCTGTCATCATGTGGTAAAAGGTTGCATATTTATATTGCATTATTATTATTATAATTTTACGTTGCTGTTTTGTACACACAGAGTCATAAACGCTCAGCAGCGGCTTCATCTCTGAAAGTTTTTAGTCCACATGGCTCCCGACTGCACAGTGAGTATGGTGTTCAGACGTGGAAGAGCTGGATCTGTCGGAGGAACACGCGCCCTGAAATGGAGACCCCCAAAATTGGCTGTGAGCTTCTTATCTATCTATATACAAACCCTTTCCAAAAAAAAATTGAATATCATGGAATAGTATTTTGCAGTTTGTGCTGATTTCTCCACAGAATTCCTGTTTTTGTGGGTTTTATGAGCTGGAAGCCCAAATTATGTAAAAATAAACAAAGAAATATTTTAAATCATTTAAATTGCGGGCCCTAAATATAAGATTAGATATAAGAAGAAAGAAGAAATATAAGAAGAAAGTTTACCTTTTTAAACTCATGATATTCAGTTTTTTCGGTATTATATTTTGAAAAGTAGTTTGTGTGCAGCTTATATAACAGTGTAAATTTATTCTCCCCTCAAAATAACAATGTATACAACCATTATCGTCTAAACCACCGGCAACAAAAGTAAGTGCACCCCTAAGTGAAAGTTTCTAAAGTGTAAATATTTTGTGTGGCCACCATTATTTTTCAGAACCACCATAACTGTCTTGGGCATGGAGTTTAGCAGAAATTCACAGGTTTCCATTGGAATGCGTTTTCACTTCTCCATGATGACATCATGGAGCTGTCGAGACTTTGCGCTCCTCCACCTTCCGCTTAAGGATGCCCCAAAGATGTTCTATAGGGTTTAGGTCTGGAGACCTGCTTGGCCAGTTCATCACTTTTACCCTCAGCCTTTTCAAAAAGGAGGCTGAAGATCATGATCTGCTTCAGTATTTCACAGTACATATTGGAGTTCATGTGTCCCTTAATAAAATGTAACTCCCCAACACCTGCTGCACTCATGCAGCCTCATACCATGGCATTCCCACCACCATGCTTGACTGTAGGCATGACCCACTTGTTTTTGTACTCCTCACCTGATTGAGACCATCTGAACCAAACAAATGAATCTTGGGCTTATGAGAACATAGGACATGGTTTCAGTATTTCGTGTCCTTTGTTGACATGTCTTTAGCAACTATTTGTGGGCTTTCTTGTGTACAGACTTTAGAAGAGGCTTCCTTCTGAGGTGACAGCCATGCGGACCAATTTGATGTAGTGTGCGGCCTGAGTGGTATGAGCACTGACAGGCTGACCCTCCCCCACCTCTTCAGTCTTTGCAGCAATGCGAACAGCATCTTTCAAAGACTGCCTTTGAATGTGTCGCTGAGCATGTGCACCCAGCTTCTTTAGACGACCAACAAGAGGTCTGTTCTGAGTGGACGATACTCTTTTAAAATGCTGGATGACTTTGGCCACTGTGCTGCAGTTCACTTTCAGGGTGTTGTCAATCTTCTTGTAGCCTTGGCCATCTTCATGTAGCACAACAATTGGTATTTTAAGATCCTCAGAGAGTTCTTTGCCATGAGGTGCCATGTTGGAACTTTCAGTGGCCAGTATGAGCGAGTGTGAGAGCTGTACTACAAAATGAAACACACCTAAGACCTATTAACACTAATGAGTCACATGACATTTTGGAGGGAAAATGACAAGCAGTGCTCAACTTAGAGATTTAAGGGTTCACTCACTTTTGTTGCCGGTGGTTTAGAGAATAATGGCTGTATATTGAGTTATTTTGAGGGAAGAATAAATGTACACCAATATATAAGCTGCACACAGATTACTTTTCTTTGTGTCATTTTGTCAGTGTTGTCCCATGAAAAGATAATCTTCAATATCTGCAGAAAT
>JAOUQT010011282.1:0-12172 GCA_025769995.1 Xyliphius kryptos | reverse complement strand
GTACATTACAAACCCCAGTTTAAAATAACAAAGAAAAACCAAAAGTCTTCCACAGTTAAGAGAAGATAATGTTTATTAGATGAAGATAAACGAGAACAGGATCCACTAAAATAAAAATAAATAAAACCAACTGTTTCCGTTTTCTGAAAGACCGGTAATAGGTAATTCTCTGCCGGATCTTCAGCCAGTCCGATCGGAGAATTTTTGGCACATGGCGTGGAGCGCGAAGAGAATATGACCCTTCTTTACTTTGGGTGTGTACATATAGTGAAAGCATTCACTTAAAATAGTACGAGGTGACTCGAGATCTACGTGGCGTTCGCCTGCATTTGAAAGTCCCCGCTATAATATAAATACAATCATACGTTTAAAAGAACCTCCTCTGAAAACCAACTGAAACCTTCCTTTTCCCTGAAAACAGTGCAGTGAGAAAGTTACCATGTCCGTGTCCATGTCCATCCATTAGCTGTAAGGCCCATGAATGTGACCATACGTACTGATCTTGTCGGTGTGCAGAATTTCATCGAGCTCTATCCATGATTTCAGTAAGCCACCTTCCTGCATGTAGTACAAGTTAAGATAAAACCACAGAATGAGAAACCAAATAAAATATCATTTAAAGCCTTGAAAGGAAGAAACTATTGGATATCAGTAGCGGAAAAAACCCTAGGAAGCAAAAGCAATGTACATGATTATGGAGGGGGGGGAGGCTCTTATTGGGCACTGTACTGTGTGTGTACGGTATTGTGCAGCCAAACCGAGCTTTGGACCAAAAGGAACAACCCGGAGTGGATTGTAATTAAGGAGAGAGAGCAGGGAAGTCTGGAGAGGACGGAAAATGTGCGCAGTGCATTCACAGGATTACCTTTAGTCTGTGTATGAAACTCATAGTGTGTGTGGTGCAATAGAATGGATTTAGAAAGCAGGGTAGGATTCCGATGAGGCAGTAATGGTAACTAATTTGAGACGTTTAGGAGCAGGAGACATATGATGGAGCATTCTAGGGTTTTTGGTTGTTGCCTGCACGGTGAGATTTAAACGTGATCTTTAAAGGCGTCTAGGTTGAAGGCTGTATCCAGGAAGCGTTTCAGCTCCAGGAGGTGGGAATTCTTGCTTCCGGTGGCAGGAGCAGCAGCGGATCCACGACCGGCGTACCTACACACAAACATCACAAATTCACATTTCACTAAACACCATGTGACTGGTACCATGGTAGCACTGACTTCCTCCTTAATATACTTCAGATTCAATAAAGTATTACATTTATCTCGCTCCATCACCATTCATCTATTCATTTCATTGCGCTTTATCCATCCATCTCTGTAAATCGGACCCTTTATGATGATTCGATATAGATTTTTTTTAAGATAATGATTCACTTATTTAAATACTTAAATAATCCATTTGCACAACAGCAAGTGAAATTGATTCACAATCAGTGTTGCTTCCTAACTGGACAGGTTGATTTCACACAAGTGGGGTTGACTTACAAGTTGAGTTACAAGTGTTCCCTTTATTTTTTGAGCAGTGTACATTGTCCCAAAGCAGCTTTACAGTGTTTCGAGCCTGAACCCACCAACAGCAAGCAGAAGCAACAGTGTCAAGAAAAGAAATGCCCTCTTACAGTTGGTTTTTGGAGGACCAAGGCTCTATGAGGGACTCATCCCCCTTGAGCAACCGGGCAGGGTTGACACTAACATGCATGCGGTATAGTCAAGACTCAAATCAACACTTTTCAAGGGTGGCATGGCTTAATGGTTAGCACATTCCCCTCTCAGCGCTGGGGATCCAGGTTTGAATCCTGATCTGGGTGGATTTTTCTGGGTGGATTGGGTTTGATCATGAAAATGGGAAACGATAAGCGCTCTTGAAATGACAAAGCAGACGCACAGGGCACAAGTAATTTAAGAGGACTGATGTGTGTGGAATTTGTGGACTGACAATTGGAGACGCTATTAATGGAGAAAAAAAAATAAAAAAAAAACAGCATTTCCACGTGTTACTGTCAAAAAATGTCTCTATCAAAAAATCTCAAGTGAAAAGATGAGAGCCAAAACAGAATCTTTATCTTTATCCTCCAGTTTTATTAATACAAGGCCCATGCCCGATCTGTACCCACACGTAGATGAATATTTATAATGATGGGCATTTACCCTGCATCATTTTCAAAAATAAAAATAAAAATGATTTTATCCACATGAACCTACATGAATACGCCATTGAGTGCTGTCGTAAACACGGGAAAGTGCATAGATGTCAGTGTAACAAAGCTAAAATCTATGTCAGCCAATAAGAATCCCTTAGTTTTCCTTCCCCTGTGCCCCTCAATGCATTGAAACAATTCGGTTTGTAAAAAGAAACGAGCAAAGATCGTCTGAATTACCATAAGAATCAGCACGTCTCCGGTAGTATTCATTTTCTTCACACGCAGAATCTATAACAGTCGCACCGTTTTCATAAATAATTGTTTTAAGTGATGTTAAACTACGTTTTCATGTGGATGCTGGCCCCAATGCATAAAGATTTCCAGATACCTGGCTATGTGTGGACATGGCCTGACAGTCTGATTTATTACTTTTTTTCATTATAGTCCAAACAACCTCACTGGCCAGATATGTCATGCATGCGGGCCACATCTGGCCCCAGGCCACCTATAGCCAACCTATGCGATAAAGCATGTTACTGACACACGTTCCTTACAAATCAATGTGAGTTGACTGTACAATCTACAATAAAAAGAATGCACCTGATGCCAGTTAATGTTAGCAAGTGAGGGTAGTGTTAGCGAGCTCAGCTTAAATGCTTTAAAAAGAAAAAAGAACATTTTAAATAAGTAACAGCTGTCATGCGACTGACTGCACCAATAAATCCAGCATGAAATTCTCTTTACAGGCTGCTGAAAGCTTAAAAAAGAGAAGCTTTTGGAATGAAAGACAATTCAAGAGAGAATTTGAAGAGAGAAAGATGAGAAATGCAGATTCTGATGAGGTGCGAAAAAGCTTTTGGGTGGACAGTAGACCACTAAATTCTTTCTTTGTTGCCATATCTTTATTCTTCCTCTTTATAAGTAGCTTTATTTTTCATTATCTGTGTCATTTTCACATATGGAGGATGACACAGACAAAACCAACCTATACACAAGACCAGCAGACAAATTCACTTGGAGCCCTGCTAAGAAGGTACTAAATGGTTTATAGTACAATTATTACAATCATTTAGCATCAAAAAACTTTTTACTAATATTGTTTTACTACTAATAATATAATAATATTCTTAGCACATTTATAAACAGGTATATTGTTAAAACCAGGGTTGGGCAAAGTACGGCCCGTAGGCCTGACGTGGGCCATTAGACTTTTTAATCCAGCCTGCCAAAATTTCCCAAACTATATTATCAAAATATTCTATTATTATTAGAGCTTGCTTGGGTTTATTTTCCCTACTATACTTCGTTTACGCTCCACTGGTGACATGCTACAAATTCTACATTTTGCTTTGCCTTTTGAGTACATTTGTAAAATTAAGTATTAGTTTGTGGATATATACAGATGCTTTGTGAATTCCACTGTATATCTTGGACATACAGAAGTATTGTGATAACGTTTCTCTCTTCGTAGGTGAAGAGGGGCAGCTGTGACTGGCCGCGACACCAACTTGTAGTAAGGAGAAAAAAAAAGCAGAAAAGGTGAATAAAATACTAAATAAAAAAAGAAAAAAAAAGTAGATAGGCATAAGAGAAGAAAAAAAAAGTGGACAGTCGAGTGTTTAATAAAAATTAAACAACAAAATATATTTTGGCAGAAGTCTGATTATTGTCTGATATGATAAGAAACTGTAGTGGTTTTCAAAAAATACAAAAGTCTGCTCATCTCTGGTTTAAACTGATCATAAAAATAACCATATCTAGATTTTGTAAATGTGACAGCAATGTTTAAAGTTTATGGCTTTACGTTCTTTATGTACTCTTGTTAAATAAAGCTGTGATTTATTATCTCAGTAACCCTGGTCCCATTAGCTATTTTAGGCTTATTAATGTCATTTTTAGCTATTTCATATAAAAACATTTCAAAGCCAGTATAGAGGAGTAATATACTGAAATGTGCTGATGACTCGGTCATGTCACTCCTCTGCAGAACGGAAACGGACCACAATTCCAAGTTCATTGACTGGTGGATGACTTCCTTTTTGGATATAAACGTATCCAAGTCAAAGGATTAACAATTTTAGAAATAATCCCCTTGGTCATTTTTCTAGTAGTTCTTGGTAATAAGGTTTTTGAAGTGGAACATCAAAAAAAATATTTTGGCACAACAACTGATTTCAAACTGGCTGCTGAGCATCATGTGGACCTGTTTTGTAGAAAAGCACTTCACATATGCCTTTTCCCCAGAAATATCTATATAGGGCGACACGGTGGCTTAGTGGCTAGCATGTTTGCCTCTCAGCATTGGGGATTTATAATTCGAGTTTCCATGTCCTCCCCGTGTCCACATGGGTTTTCTCCCAGTTCTCCGGTTTTCTCCCACAGTCCAAAAACATGGATCGGATTCCAGGTACATTTAATGCCCCATAGTATAGTGTGTGTAAGTGTGTGCCCAGCGATGGATTGGTGCCCTGTCCTGGTTGTATCTGCCCAGCGCCCAAGATGTTCTTCCCTGGATGGGAATAGGGAACCCCAACGCCACCCTAGTAGAGGAATAAGCAGAAGATAGTGGACCATGTACTGTGAAAGTTGGTATCAAGGGTTAAACTGTACCTACATGAAATACAAAATCAACAGATTTGGTAGATTTTTTTTTTCCTCAGAGGTGATTAAATATTTTCGAAAACCTTTTGAGCAAATGTACCAAAAAAAAGCACATGAATTTGGATTACATAAAAGTTAAAAGTATAAAGTCTATATTTTGCCTACTGTGCTAACAGTACATTGGGTACATACAGTGCAACACACAATGCACACATTATTGAAGTGAGCACACGTCGCGCCAGAGTGGGGGGCAGCCTTGTACACGGTGCCCAGGGAGCAATTTGAGTTAGATGCTTTTCCCAAGGGTACTACAACCATAGCATTTGTTGAGCCGGGAATCGAACCAGGGCCTTTCAGATCACAAAACTCAGACCAAGAGACTTTATTGGGAATTCCCATCTAATAAATCCTGCTTAATTCACTGGAGTCTTGATGAAATCAGTGTGCCAGCTCAGTGTTACAATCAAGTACATACAGTATAAGTGTAATTCAGTTTATTTACAGTCGGCATGCTGGCTTAGTGGCTAAAGTTCGTCTCTCAGCACCGTGGACTCTGGTCCAAATCTAAACCCAATCCATTTGGGTTTCCTCCGGGTTCTCTGGTTTCCTCTCACAGCCCCAAAAAAATGGACGTAAATTGATTGCATTGATTGCCCCAATAAAGTGTATGTGTGCCTGGCTGTGTGAGTAAGTAGGAGACTCTGGGGTGTATTTGCCAAGCACCAAAAACAAATTGGCTTAGGAAACCCTTTCTCAACCCAGCCCTTAATAAAGAATTAGGCAAACGATAATATAAGCATTTAATTACTAGACTTTAAACAATAATTATTAAAGTAACATTTTAATTTCATTAGCAAATAAAAAGAGTGTACAAGAAAATCTGACGTTATCCTGCCATTTCTTAGAATTTAAAAAGGATTGAATTCTTTCTTTTTTTTTTCAGTTTTTTTTCAGGATGGTGGAGTTTTTTTTCCTGAACCCAAGCCTAGTGATGAAGCACCTCATTTACACATTTCAGCCAATTAAACACTCTTAACTACAGTTTTTATTATGTTAGTTTCTGGTAAATGAAAAAAGGATTTATTAATGAGGAAAAAGAAAAAGTTAGATATGCAGGGAACGTATGGGGGAAACTAATGGGAAAACAAGAGACACAAAAAGAGAGAGCAAGAAGTAAGAGAGAGAAAAAAGAATGAGAGTGGGAGTTCCTGAAAGGGCTAACCACAGGGGCAGCTGAATTGAGTCAAGCCTTCTGCTGCTCCGGAAGGATCATGGAAGAACAGACTGTGGATGCCAGTGGCGGACTAAGATGCCCATGTGTTCGACATCTGTGAGGGTGCATTATTATGGGAAAAGTTTGGATAAAAATGAGAGGTAACAAACACGAAGGCCAAAGGGTAAGCGAGTGTTCAGAGTCGGATTGGTCTACTAAACATAAAGGCTTTAATCTTATTACATTGACTGCTTTTAAAAGGAACTTACATATTCTTGATGAAAAAACGAAAATGTGTGTTTGACATTTGGCACCATCAGTTGTACAGCAGCAGCACAAGGCCACTGCAAAACTGCCCAGCTTTTCTGTTTTGGTTGTATTTCTTATACAGTTATTGAAGACATAATTTTTGAGTGTAAATAGACTAATGGGTTATGGGTTAAGAAATATTTTCAATCATCCAACTGGAAGTGACACATCAAAAAAAGTTGTTTATATACTGTACAGTCTAATATGTGTTTGAATTTGTTCCCTTTTCAGACATATGAACTGAATCGAGTTTATTAGCTGAAGCAGAATAAGCACAAGCTTGTAAATAATATCAAGAAAAGAAAGAAGCCTGGCAGTGTAACTACAAAGGGATCGACATTTGCAGACATTATGGCACTGAATTAGCCAATGTAAAGGATGTGACTGTTTTTTACGAGGGTAGGATTTTATGGCACATCTAAGTGCCTGTCCGTCTGCAGCATGCCAGAGAAACCACAGTCATTACAGCCTTAGGGTTGGCCTTAGACTGCCTTTAACTCATTGCTGCACATATTCATTCACATCTATTATCATATACAACATACAGCCATTTAATTTTTTACGATAATTTTTTGGAACGATTTGACTTAAGAAAGAATTTTAGCTTTGTACAGACACACACCCACACACACATACATGCATGTGTGAGTATCTATTTAATGATAATCATTAAAGTGTCTGATTTAGTTTCATTACATTGCCACTGGTAAAAGAAATGCCATTTTCTGTTCCATCATAACCCTGCTTAAAACAAGGTTCAAAAGTGCATTGTTGGTTGATTTTGCACGCGGAAGTGGCACAGAGCCTTGACCTCAACTGATTTGAACATTTTTGATTTGAACTAAAACACTGATTGTGAGTCAGGCCCTCTTGTTCACTACAGTCCAGCATAAGCATTAATCTCCTGGTTTTTCTTTTCTTGATTGACGGGTAAAAAAATTTTTAGACACACTAAAATCTTGCAGAAAGCTGGTAAAATGCAATAGAGAAAGCAACCTAAACTTAATGCCATAATAGCACTTCCATGTGTAATTTGTATACGTACCAAGTCAGAAAGAGAAAGCGAAAGAGAGAGAAAGATTGAGACATTAGTAAGGGCAGTGGTGACAGTATGTATTTCCTGCCATTTGAACCCACCACAATATAAAAGCACATTTATCTTCGGAGGTCGCAAAGATGTGAAGCTTGACGAGGAGGAGTAATGAGTCTGCCTGCTGCATGCTTTAAATGTGTGCCTAATTATCGCACGTATAGATCTGTGCCAATAAAAAATCTGTACATTGAGTTTTTAAAAATATGAAATAAAAAATTTAAAACTTCTTGCTCCATTGTATATTTTCTCCACTTAACATATAGATGGAGTTTGTAGTTTTAAAATTATAGACTCTAGTACATCTGTTTTCTTGTTTGTTAGTCCCCTGTTGGTTCTCTGTTCTCTATTGGCCAAAAACATCACAGAACAGGTATAACTTGGGTGGTGCACCAACAATACACCAACAAAAGAATCCCTGCTCTGTGGTGATACTAAAGGTGTTTGTGATTGTACAGGGTGGGCCATAAGTATGAATACAACCTGATAAAATGGAAGTGACTGCTGATATCCCCTTACCGTACTTACTAGTACATGGGAGTACATGGGTAAATTTTTTGTTTCTCTATGTTTTTGATGTGTCTCATGACCCCCTTCTTATTGAAAAATGTAAAGTTAAATAAAAAACATCAGCTTTTCAGTTGGCTGCCATGGAAGTCACCTCGCCTCAAATATTTTTTCTCTCCCGAAACGAATATGGCGCAAATGGTAAGGTGATATCAGTAACCATTTCTATTTTATCAGGGTGTATCCATACTTATGACCCACCCTGTAGAATTACAAAATCCATCTTAATGGTAAGTGGAACACATAAAATGGACATTAAGTGGAGCAAAAAGGAGGTGTGTCTAAACTTTTTAAGTGACAATTCATATTTATGATAAATAACTAATATATCTAGCATTATATATATGAAACACCTTAAGTAATAAATTTAAATGTATCAATATAATATATTTCAGTTTTAATACAGCAATGTTTTATTACAACTATATTTTAAACTTTACTAAAACACACAAACAACAGCAAGAACAGGAACAAAAAGATGATGCAAAAAAGACATAAAGAAAGAGGATGGAGAAAATGCAGAAGAGGAAAAAAATCATTTGGTTACAAAAATAAACTTGAGTGTTATCATGAGGATCAGATGAATGAAGATTTTTTTTTTTCCATGCTTACACACGCAAAGAAAATCCTCCCTAATCCTTTATTAGAATCTAATTAGATTTTGCTTTTAGCATCATTTAAAAGAGGATGATCTTTGACCGTGCTTTAACCCAATGTTCTACTTCGGAAATGGATACAGTATTCTAAATTAATGTAAACTCACAAAGGCTGTGTTGCAAAAAAAAATAAAATAAATAAATAGACCAAACAAGCTACATGTACTTTTTCCAGTGGACTGGTCATAGTGATCTATCCAGATTTATTTATTGTTTAAACCTTTTTACACACAGCATGCTGATAATATTAGCAATAGAATGCAACCCATTGAAAAAAAAAATAAATAAATACTATTATTCCAATGATTTGCACTGAAAGCTGCCAGCCAGGTGTGAGGAGTCTGAGCAGTAGCAGCTGATGCCAATTCTCCAGCAGGATTCAAAATGATCCTAAGTGCTATAACAAGTACACCAGTCAATTATATTGACCTGCCTATCAGCATTAGCAATTTGAATGTAATCCTAAATTGTCTCAGCCTGAGACACACATGTTCTTATGGTCATTAAGTTGTAACTCACTTTTATAGAATACAAACCAAACAGATGTATCTTTGAAAAAAGTAGCTTTCAAAACACATTTAAACGTATGTATGCATAAAAAGTGAATTTAAGAACAGTTACTTTAAAAACTGAGAAATTTGTCCTTAATGACCGAAAATCCACATTTGAAATACTCCGGTCTGTGTTTTGCCTTTTTTTCATTTCACAAATTTAAAGAAAAGTGTAACCAGTAAACGAATGGTGGTTACCATGGCAATGAGAGTTCTGCAAGCTTTGTGACATGTCTGTCTTTTTTTCCCCAAGATAAAAGATGAGTACAAAATTATATGAGAGTTTATTATTTTTATTTTGTAAACGTACAGTGGAACCTGTTTTCATTGCTAATTCGTCCACAAAAAAAAAAATCGATAAAATCTGAAAGTGATGAAAACTGAGCCACCCATTTCTATTTAAATCAAAGTAAATCCAGCTAATCAATTTGCTAACTCCAGCATAGATAAAAAAAATAATAAAAAAAAACATTTTGTAGAGAATACATAGTGTAAAAGAGAACAATTTTTTTTTTTCATGGACCGATTTTCTGATTTTAGCGATCTTAATGATAATTTTCTGATGATTAAATTTTTTTGACCTTTTTCTTTGATGTGCTGCTGAATCTGGAAACTTGTTTGGTCCCAGGCTGGAGCTAAAAGTACAGCGGTAACTTTAATTTCACTTATCGAAATCGAAAGGGGGGCAATGAGACATGTCCATGTCACATGATCACGCCGATTAAATCTGAAGCAACAAGAAATCAGAGATTCCCCTGTATTTATTTTTTACAAGAAACACTGATTTAAACGCTGATTTAAACAAGACAATTGTGGCACTAGTGTGCTTCTGATATTGTGCTCTAATAAAGTTACTGATAAGCGCAGTTAACATGCTTTATTTCTTAAAAGTGTGGAGTGTTCCACAGCGATCCACCAACATGCACTGTGCGATCAACTTTCCTGGTGTAATAATACATGCAAGCAGAAACATTTCCATCACATCATCATTACAGCAGGTCTGAAAATGACATACAATGAAGGTATGAAATTCAAATATTAAGCACAAACTATAAGAAAACATTTTGTAGTCCAGTGTTCATAGTGTCATATTTTAACACACGCATAATTTATATATATTTAAACATGCTGCTAAACACCGTACCAAGTAAAAACATGTTCACTGCAATGCGTTTGCGCATGCAAATCAGTAGTCATTAATTGTGTCTAGACACTAATCCTTGCGTCTGCCCTACGGTTGCACTAAAAGAGCAAGCTGCAAAGCCCAAAAGACACTTTGCGATTAAGGTTAACAGCTGTATGCACATAACCTTAGTTGGCATATCACTAAGATTACATGGGGATTTCACTTTAAGCCATTATTCACAAACATCAATGATGCTGCTTATTATTTTAAGAATTTAATGTACACAATAGGACTAAAATGAAGAGCTTAATTCCAATATGAAATAAATATTTTCACTATTACTCTTCATTATAAATCCAGATGGTTTAACTAAACTGCATTGTAATTGTTTGATTCTTAAATTGTCTAAAACTTGTGTTAGGGTCATAAAAACAGCTTAGAAACCTAAACCTGTAATAATTAAATCTTGATCTCTAAAACAATGTAGCACAAAAGTGTCAAAAAAAGTACCAGCATTTAAATTGTGTTAACTAAATAATTCATACTAGTCGACCCACAGCATGGCATACGCCACATAATTGTACATCGTCAGTCCCATTTCTACATCGCCACCATAAACTTTGGAAATGTTTATGTAGTTAGCATAGTGTTGAGTGAGCCGGCTGTATAAATTTGCTTCGATTCATTAATTCATTACCTTTCGTGTAATTTTCTAAGAGGGTCGCGAGGGGGTTCCCCATGCCCATCCAGAGTTCAACGTCTCAGGCGCTGGGCAAACTCTTCCACAACAGGGTGCTAATCCTCGCACTCACTCACACAGACTATAGGGGCAATTTAGAGCAGCCAATTTACCATGAATCTATGTTTTGGGACTGTGAGAGTGAACTGGAGAACCCGGAAGAAATCCACGCAGACATGGGGAGAACATGGAAACTCCACCCAGATCGGGATTTGAACTGGGAATCCCCAGTGCTGAGAGGCAAACGTGCTAACCACTAAGCGACGGATGTCGCTAACTATGCTTTCATCACTAACTAAAAACAACGGATCATACATCTTCGAAGGTATGCCAATGTTGGCAAATGAAGCTTGCAGCCATGTTGTGAAGTTTCAGAGAAACAGTTTCGTCGGCATTTTTTCATAAATGTGCGACTGATCAAAACAGTTGCCTGATGCAGGAATTTGTATAATGTTGAAAAAAAAATATGTGAAGCAGAAGCCATGTTAGGAAACAAATGGTGGATGGGACTCTGCCGTGCGTATCCCATGGTTCGGGGACTTGGTCCTGTATATACTGTATGGATAGTTTATTTTTGCCAAGTTTATCTGCTCATTAACTAACTAATAAGTCTGTAATTTTGTCTGTTTTACTTGTTTTGCCACGATTAGCATTGCCTACTTGTTATATGTCATTTATACATATATGATTCATCGCTTATAAACTGGGCAGCAAGTAGACTGTCATAACCTGACTTTATACCTAAATTATTCAGTTTTAAAATGACCTTGAATCTAAACATCCCAGGAGGCACTTGATTTCATAGCAGTGTAGTGTGCCATCCTATCACACTATCAGTTAGATGGGTTGTGGTGGGAAAAGGTTCCGAAACAAGAAATCCTAACATCCCAGAGAGCCTTCTTGGGCAAGTTCTCGGGTTCTGTCCTTTGATACATTTTGTTCCACTGTTTTAAAATTCTCTCTGCCATGCCAATATAATGGTTTGATCTGCTCGAAAAACAGCGGGAACACTTAAACAATACAATTTAACTCCAAGTCAAGCACACTTCTGTGATATCAACCTGTCCATTTAGGAAGCAACACTGATTGTGAATCAATTTCACTTGCTGTTGTGCGAATGGAACAGACAACAAGTAGAAATTAGAGGCACTTAGCAAGACCCCCCTATAAAGGA
>JAOUQT010011272.1:0-12173 GCA_025769995.1 Xyliphius kryptos | reverse complement strand
ATTGAATGCTCTAAATTGCCCTGTATAGTGTGTGTATGTGTGTGTGACTGTGTGAGTGAATGTGTACCCAGCGATGGATCGGCGCCCTGTTCTGGGTGTATCTGCCCAGCGCCCGAGACGTTCTCTCCTGGATGGGCATGGGGAACCCCCCCGTGACCCTCATAAAGGAATAAGCGGAAGAGAATGAATGAACGAATGAATGACATTCTGTTAAGTTGCTTCATACTGTAAAACACTTTAAATAAACACAATGACGTTGGACATGCTCTTCTATTGGCATATTTAAATGTTTCTTTTGTTTAGAAACCTGATCTTTGAGTGCTGTCTTCAGAAAAAACGTTTAATCCGATTTAACAACTGAAATTACCAATGTCTATGACGGGTACTAATCTAAAATGCTAAATAAATGCATGATATGAACTCTATAAGTAACAAACACATAACTATATCCAGTATCAACTGCCTGATATATTATTTTTTTCATTTATTTATTTTCTAACGTGCTTATCCTGATCAAAAATTTATCACAACACATGTAGGGTAAAATGTCAGAAGACCCCCAGTCAGGTTGCTGATCCACCAAACAGACCACACACTAAACCTAGGGCAGTTCTGAAAGAGATACAAACCTACAGACAGAAAATATGCAAAGACAACACAATCTTGTAGACTTAACCTGGCACATATACCCTTATTACCCACCCTGTCACCAAGATACAGATTAAAATATTATTTGATTAGTTAATGAAATCTGAATTAGAAACTACAAAAATAGTATACTGTAATGTTTCTATTGCCAATTAATGACCTAGCTTATACACACACACACACACACGGTTCAAGAGATACTAAATGGTACTTTATTTGGTACAACTGGTTTCAAAAAAAAAATTGCAGGTAATTGCAAAGCAGGAAGCATTGCAAAAAGAGTAAGACCTGATGTGAAGTAAAGAATTCAGGGCAAAGAAGGAGGGAAATACAAAGCATGGACGTGCACACACATATACAGAGTGAGAGAGAAAAAGAGAGAGAGAGAGAGAGAGAGAGAGAGTGAGAGAGAAAAAGAGAGAGAGAGAGACTTTTACTTTTTTATGCGCTTTATTTAACCAAATTACGTTCTCATATGCAGTCAGAGAAAATTCTGAAAACAATCACCGAAATAAAGAACTACACATGTCGGAGAGAGAGAGAGAGAGAGAGATGCTCTGGACAGAGAAAATGCTGGAGGGTGTTTCCTTTCTTTTCATCCTTTTACAGGGCAAAGGAAAGGCCACATCCATAATATAGGACCTACAGCACTGGTAAATATGTAACAGCATCCGTCTGTCTCGGTGCCATCACCAACACCTCATTACCATAACAACACACAGATGCTGGAGACGGAGGGGAGTAATTGAAAGGACCAGCATGTCACTCCATCACAGATGCAGGATGAAGAGGTGGCTGGAGAGTACCATGTGTGAATTCACTTCTCTTCTGGCTTAAAAATAGCATCTAAATCAGGCCGTGGTGTGTGTGTGTGTGTGTGTGTGTGTGTGTGTGTGTGTGCGGGTATATATATAAGTGGCAAGTAAAAGCAGGCCTTGTTTAGAATGAGAACACACTCAAAACACCTACATACACAATCGAGGGGCAGGTTGGTTGAAGTCCAGGCTCTTATGTTAGTTAACCAAGGTTCAGTCTATTTTACTTTTTCATGAATGCCTGACAAACGTTTTAAACATTTGATGCTCGGATTCCCTTAAAGGCCTGTTGGTCAAGGTCACAAGTATCCAAACTACTTCCAATACAGACCTTGTAATCCAAATAACAGTTCACCACATTTAAGTGATGAAGAATTAGAAGAATTATAAATTATATACATATATATATATATATATATATATATATATATATATATTGAATTATAAATTATAACACTCTCAGATTATGTAATACATTTAGCACTTCAAAGAGAGGCGATAACGGCTTTTTTCAGTGCTTCAGAAGCATCCAGATTGCCTTACACCTTCCAGATTTACAAGTAACAAGAACATTAAACATTAAAGATGTTGTTAACCTTATATTTGATACTATAGTGTTTTAAAACGTGTAGTGATTAGCATGTTCGCCTCTAAGTGCTGGGGGTACAATCTGAATCTGGATCTGGGTTTAGTTTCTATGTTCTGCCGTGTCCGTGTGGATTTCCTCAGAGTTCTCCGATTTCCTCGCAGTCCAAAAACATGGATTCTAAATTTATTGGTTGCTCTAAATTGTCACTAGCTAAAATTGCCCTGTGTAGGGTCTGTGTGAGAGTGTGTCCAGCAGTGGATTGGTGCCCAACATCCGAAACGTTCTATAATGGATAGGCATGAGGAACCATCACACAACTCTAGAACGGGATTAGGCGTTCAATATAACAGAATAAGATGAGATTTAATTAAAGGCGGAGCCAAGAAACTTCTCTTCCTTGAAAATATAAAAACTATAGCAACTGCGATATTTTAATTAGTTAATATTTGCGAATAAAATTTGAATTAACACCAAGTGTTAAATGAATTTTAGATGGAGTTAAGACTTGGACATCTTAAGGACATACATTGAAACACCAGAATTTACAATTAGATCTGTGCTATGCAACGCTAACTCAGTGACTGAGAATAAAAAGTGATAGTACATGAACTGAGACATTATTATTAAAGAGTGTGTGTATGTATGTGTTAGTGTGAGGGAGACCTGCTGAGTGCAGTCTTTTAAAAATAATTACCAACATCCTGCCAGAGCTGCGTGAGGTCTCATTTCTGAGAGTTCCGCCACAATTGATTAATGAAGCAGTGGGGTAACCAGCTGACGTTAGCCGCCGAACTGCTGACTGATAAAAGTGGAGCTGGCAGGTTAACAAGAAGGATTTTCACATGGCTGCGGGATGCCTGAACCAGGTAACCTTGTGTTTTAATAACGGAAGCTCTGGCAAATTCTTCGGGGTATATTTACAGAGCGACTCACTAATCACGGCTATTACAGCCCACGCATGGACTAGCGAGACGTCCAAATTAAATAGGCAATGATGTAAGTAGGCATGTGTAAATGAAAACATCACCATGTGCATAATTATCATGAACCCAACGCAACACTATTCAAAAAAACATTAAATATTTTAAGGGGTTTGACGGTTTTGGAAATCCCAGTACAGTCTCATTTAGAAAGTTCTTATATGTGTTCTTAATTAATATTTTGGTGCCTACAAAATCGTCATGCTTGTGGCTCAGTGACGACACTATAAACGTCGTACGCAGTTACTTCTCTAGTAATGATCCATGTTGGTTTAGTAAACAGGCTCACCCATGAATATAGATAATGCGAATTGAGGAGGAACAGAATGAGTCACAACAGATGCTCAGACATGCAGATGTCTTATGATACTGATGTAACTTTAGAGATCTGGCTGATGGTTGACCGCAGAGGAAGTGTCATTTTTAATTTCTCTTATTTTCTCCACTGTTCAATTTCAAAATACATTTAAATTTAAATCAACCAGCTTTTTAAAGGACACTACCTGAAGTTAGACTCAAGTGTAATAGTTCATTTTAAAGCACTATATGGCAATAATTATATATAATCCACATAAATACATCATAAAATAAACACTTTGTGTTTACAAATCCACAAGATCACCAAGAAGCGACGCAAGGTGCGTTATTATAGCCATCATTAGTGAGCCATCAAGTGCACACCGCTCAGCTTAATGAAGGGTGTGTTTGCGATCACGACAACGTGATTCATGATGTGTTCTGTGAGTCACATGCAATAAACCAACCAGCGTGTCACTTGCCATTCTTTTAAAGTTTCAAGTTATTTTTTTGTAATTTGCACTACGTTGGGCTGTGTTTGCATTGCAATTGTTGTAGGGAGAATTAGGAATAAAGATTGCACAGTAAATAATTTAAAAACAAATAAAAATCTGCTTGGTGGCTTAGTGGTTTGCACCTTCGCCTCTTAGCGACCCTTGTAGAGGATTAAGCAGAAGATAGTGAACGAATGAATGAAAATCTACACAATTAAGCACAATATACAGAGGTAGATGTTACTACTGAACATCAAGTAAAGTGACTCGGTAGGAGAGATAGTGGCTCAGTGGATAGATAGAGTGACAGAGGTCATGGTCCAAATCAATGTTGTACCAGATGTTCCAGGTGTGATAAATAAAGTATGTGTATCATTAAATATGCCAATTGGAGTATAATTATCGAGCCAGCTAAGAGCCCGGTGCAAAATGACTGACAGATTTTTTTTCCCCGACGCCAATAAACCAATTTTTGAGGAAATTAACGTTTGCACCAGACGTCATCACATGACTGGGCCAAATGGCTAGTAATGATTATAAAATCAAACATACAAATTCTGATAGCTTTGACAGTTATTAACTCATGTCATTTCATTATCTCCCACTTATTTCTAAACTAGGACTAGGGGTCCAAAGTGGTCCCCATACACAGCCAGAGAAAGTTTTAGGTGCTGGGCAGATACACCAAAGATAGGGTGCTTAGCAAGTAGGCATCAGATATAATAAATTAGTATTACGTTACATGTTAATTCCAGGCGGCACGGTGGCTTAGTGGTAGCACGTTCGCCTCTCAGCACTGGGAATTGCCGGTTCGAATCCCAATCTTGTTGGAGTTTCCATGTTCTCCCCGTGTCTGCGTGGGTTTCCTCCGGGTTCTACGGTTTCCTCCCACATCCCATGATGCAAGACAAATTGAATGCTCTAAATTTCCCTGTATAGTGTGTATGTGTGTGTGATTGCGTTTTCGGAAACAACCCTTAAGTACGAAATCAAGGCTCACACAGCCTGGTTACGTCTATAAAGAAGAAACCAAGTTCCACAACCAATAATCCCTGTCTTTTTGTGAGACAGTGACTAGTTTGTGGTTTTCAATTTAAATGCCGGTGGATTTATATTATTTAAAAGATAGAAAGCATTCCCTTAAAATCTTAATGATGAATGCTTCTGCTAAAAGATAAATAAAAGAGAAGCTGTAATGCTGCAATGTCCCACCTCGGCTTGGAAATGCCTTTCTGTCAAGTAGGTTTGATGTTAATGAGATGTAATTACCAGAAAGTCAGCCACCACACTTCTCTTCTAAGGCATTATAACAAGCTCAAGCACCTATAGGTTTTTGCTTATATTGTTTTATTGTCATAGGGGAGAAAAGCAATACATTAAAATGTGCCCATATGTTTGATCACTGCGGTTTATGTTAATCCCTTTACAGGATTGTTTTTGTGGGTCCTATCTGATTCTCTAAATATTTCTTAGGGATTAATATCCCCCATCTTAGTGCGCTCACATATCTTCAGGCTGTTTTCTAATCAACTTAAAGGTAAACCTTATATACAGTGTACCATTAAACAAACAGTTACAGTGCAGTGCATATTTGCAAAAACTCTTCCAGATCATTGATGTTTTGTCTGGATATAAAACATAGTGTAAAAGTACAATAATGATGCCTAAATTGGCACAAGCGGGCATCTAAAACAAACTTCGAATTAGTAAAGATATGAGTGCCTGCATGAGAAATCCACACGATGCCCCTGCTACTGAAATAAAGAACAATGAGATTGATCAATCAGGAGGCATTACCTGGGCTTCAGGCAGTGCCACGTCCATGATATAGGGCTGCCCTCGCGGCTCTCCGTTTTCCAACCGGGAGTAAATCACCTGATAACCACGGATCTGACCGTGCTGTTTTCCTGCAAGAGGTGGCTTCCATGTCACTCGGATAGCTGTTGAGTTCACAGCGTCAACCTCCAGCTTTCGAGGGGGGGCCCCAGGCACTAAAATATACATTTAAAGAAAAAATGTTAGATTGTTTATATAGACACGTAAATTCTTCCCCATAATGCAATGTAGCTAAAACGTCTGATATACTTGGGGTAAAACACAGTGTAATATTGTCCTTAATCCGAGAGCAATGATGATGGCACCATTATTTTTCATAAAAAGATTTGTGAGCTCTTCTATTAATCGCCACTAAAGCGAATTTTTTTAATTAATATGACAAAACCAAAAGTATGCAGACGACATCCTCCAACATCATCCTTGCCACCTGCATGTCCTCCTTCACCACAACCATAAACCTTTTCAAACTTCCTTTCCTCCTCCCTTGTTGCTCCATCCTGGCATTTTTCTGCCAGTATAAAGCTCATCCCTCCTCTGCCAATTTAAACCTCCGCAATCTTGCCTCCCCTAACTTTGTTACCAAAAAATCCTACCCTGTTCCATCCCTCCAATAAAGTTATTCCTAATCTTGTTCATCCTGGTTACTTTTAATGAGAACATTTCTGCTGCTTCCAGCTCCATCGCCTGCCTTTTTATTAGAGCCACTCTCTCTAAACCCCACGGTATTTCAGTCCTCACTACTTTCCTGTAAACTATTCCTTTGGTAGATACTCGTCTATCACGGATTACACCTGCTTGCAATCCCAAAGAAATATCAAGCAGCTGCATAGTTATAAGACGCTAAAAGCTACATACATATATATAGGTCAGTGTAATAATAAGCACAAAAATTTCAAATGATGTTTAATTAGTAGCACAGACATATTAAAGGTAATACATGGCAAACAATGTGGTAAAAAAGGATGATATGCATTAAAAGTACATCATTAAGCATGTTATGTAAGACTAGTGCCATTCAGAAAGAAGGTTAAAATGATATGGAATCATATACAACGTGCTTCCTATAGTGAAACATCTAAGTGTAATCCTGTTTCAACATCAAAGTAGCTTCAGATGTGTAAACTTTTCCTCAGGCCTAAAACTTGTGCTAGCGATGAGCATAGAAGTTGTTTATTCAGGTATAAGAGCATTTATTTTCTAATTCAATAGAAGGCAGCCTCAACCAAATGGATGCATCTTGTTTCTTTTCCCCTTAAGCCTTTCTTCCTCTTGCAGCACTCTGCTTTGAAGTTGAAAGCAGCTGAACTTTTTGGGTTCTTTTTTTCTCCATGTATGTTTTTGAAGAACAAACACTACAAAAAAGCCACCAAAGATGAAAAGTGACACATGGAAAATCCACATGCTAATTACAAACATGGTTCCTGGGATATATAGCCAAAAGGAAGGGCACATGGTCTTAGGGTTTATGTTTGGTTCCGTTAAAGCTAAAGCATTTTGAAACATTTACACTGGCCTTCAAATGCATGCTTCACAGTTTTAGGTTCATAAGGAGACCTAAAGCTTAAGTTGGTTGGAAGCCAGGCCTGATTGGCCAACTGTTTTCGAGCTCTCAAATGCCCTACTAGCTGAAATAAAAATGTCCAACTGACCAAAACTGTAAATCGTTATAATGCTGGACACTTATATATACATATGTATACATACCTATACCATGTTTGGATGTCTGCATACTTTGGGTCGTATGATCGAAAAAGAATATATGTCTTATACCAACTACTTGCAAAAGTAATGGTGCCAAAATCAGAGTTTTAAGAGTTCAGACCTGACTAGTACTGCAGGACAGCAGCGGAAGCAGAATAATGAAGGACATGAACAATGCTACTGGGAAACTGTTAATTAAAGCAGAGAAACTTTGAATATTAATATTAAAAAGAGTCAGTCCTTGTGGGATTTGATGAGTGTTCACGTTCATGACAAAAATAGCAAAGTGAGAAGGAAGAATTAGTATTCCAGAAAGAATCCGAAACCCAAAAAAGAAAATGTAGTTTTGGAATTAGTACGATTTTTAAACAGCAGAAAGACATTAAAAGGGCAAAGCTAAGTTGATTTGTAATTAGATAACTCGGTTGAAAACAATGTAAATACAAAGAAATGAAACTGGAACAGAATTGTTAGTTAAAGAGTGTGTAAATATTGTTTTTCTTATGAACTTGATTGTCTGCTCTGTGGCCTTGTTTTAATTAACAGAGCTGATTCTCTAGAACAGCCTGTACTCTATGAGATATCAGATCACATAAAGAAGATAAAGGTTAACTTGGACAATGATATTGAATAACAATCTCTCACTTAAAATAAGCATTTCAATTTATCCAAACAGGCTAATGTTCGTCATGGTATTTATTAATAAAAATGGCAGCTGTGCTGAAACAGCAAAATTCCTTCTGTAGGCATGTTATCCTCTAAGTTGTGTTTGTATTTCGAAACACTTATCATAAGGACATTTATCAGCAACAAATGTTTATGATGCTCAGAGTGCACTCACACCCATTGAAAACACTTTACTAATTTAACCTCAAAATGATCCACTAATTCAAAAGGTTACATACTTTTGCCCCTCACAAATAATATAGTATTTTTTACCTTCCAAAAAAATAACCAAGTCTTCTATTTTTGCCTAGTTGTTTTGATTTGTCTTACGTTCTTTACTTTTAGAATTTTTTTATGTCTTGTGACATCCCATTTTAGGATGAATTTCTGCAAAAAGGCCTTACAAACTTTTAAACACCTGTGTACTTTGAAAATGTAAAACACATTAACCATACAAAATCTGCCTCAATTTTTGATGTAATGTTCTTAGATACAAAATAAAGCATGGCGAGGATGTGCAACTAAAGCTCACAGACCAAACTGATAGATGAGAGAGCAAAAAGGGTCAGCGTGAGCTGAAGATGAAAAAAAATGGTAAGAACAAAAAGAACACTAGAATGAAATATGTGTAAAAAAGAACATGCTAAGGCCAAAAACTGTGGGAAAAAACTAACAAAGACAAAAATATTTAGTTAGAGCAGAATAATAGCAGTAATTGCAAGATGCTTTGGTTCTAGAGAGAAAACCTTTAAATGTGCTGAGGAGCATAACCAATCCAATTTCTTAGAAACAAAAAGACGTTGTCATCCGCTGAAGCACAGTTGAAAGTCGTACATAACCAGCGTGAGGTAGGAAGACTCTTATTTTCCCCGCACTTGCACATCTTGGAGCATTTTTTAGATACCGAATCAGCCAGAACTTTGATAGCACCTCTTTTTATCTACAATTATTGGGCATTTTAAAAAAAAAACCACTACACACACTATATTTGCTTTATTTAACCACCTTATTGATGTCACATATCTGAAGTAGCTAATTTGTTGTTGCATCGGTTCTAATGTTCATCCTGTAAGTCTTTATTAGTGCTTACAGGATGCTGGTGGTTGCCCATTTAAATTCAGAAGTCTTACTGCATCGATGCATTCTACCCACTTCACCAATGTCAATGCAGTGTGGAGGATCATCCACCTCCCAAATGATATCTACTTTGAAGACTCCTCTTGTATTTAGAGAAACAAATAGACCATAGTCTGCTATGGAACTACAATATGCTTCTACATGGCAAGTAAAACTAATAAAATAGACAATGAGTGTGCAGAGAAGTATGAGCACTTAAGTTAACGGTGAGTGCACACTCTAAATGGAGGTGATAAAGCGCTAAAACAAAGAGGTTGTTCTAATAGTGTAGCTAATCAGTATATAGTGTAGTTATAGTGAAGTCATTTAGCTTAACAGTTATCTTACCCATAAGAACCCTGAAAGCAAAGTACTATTATAAAAAAAACTAATAAAAAAAACCACTCAAGTGAGTTGAAGGTACTGTATTTGTTTTAAATGCTCATTTTCAAATCATATTACAAGCATGATGGGGAACAAAGAAGTGCTACATCTGGTTATACCCTCTTGAGTAAATGGGTCAATTTCACCTCCATGTTCTACATTTTCCCAGTGGAGCAGATAGACAGAATAGAAGCACAAGGCTAACAGAATGGAGAGCTGTATGCTTCAGGATAAGGACTTATGTTCAAGGTGATGTTGTTGGATCTAATCTAAAAGTCTGTGTTTTTAAAAGAAAGGGACACATGGGATTAAAGATTCACAAAGCTGGGAGTGCTGATTTGACTAGCTATGGAAAAGGGTGTGAAGAGATGTTAGGATTAGCAAATTAGATATGATATGGCCTATTTATTTTGGAAATATCACTTCAGCGGGAAGCAGTGGGGCAGCAGATTTGAAATCATGCAATATTGTTTTAACCAAATGTTAGGCCAGAGCAAATAAACTGTTTAATCTGTAAGATTCTATATTTTTAGTTATTTGCTTCTTTCTTTTGTTTTGTCACCACATAACTGCTAAATGTACTTAACCCTATGTATAAATTAAAAGCACAAATTAAGCACGTTACATATACAGAATTTAGCAGATGCCTTCATTGTGACTTATAGAAGCAGTACTGCAACAGTCTGAGCAATCAACGGTGTAGGGTCCTGTTTTACATTGCAAAAGGCTCAGACCCATAATTTTGTGGTGAAGTAATAATCTTATACTGCATCAAAGTATCATTCATTTATCATTCATTATTTTCCGCTTATTTCTTTATGAGGGTCGAGGGGGGTGGGGGGGGGGTTCCCCATGCCCATCCAGGGGAGAAAGACTTGGGCGCTGGGCAGATACACCCAGAACAGGACGCCAATGGGCACACACTCACTCTCACACACACACAGACTATATGGGGCAATTTAGAGCAGCAAATTTACCTTAAATCTATGGTTTTAGTCTGTGGGAGGAAACCGGAGAACCCGGAGGAAACCCACACAGACACGGGTAGGTCATGGAAAATCCACCCAGATTAGGATTTGAACCCGGTTTTCAAACCTTCTCAACCATCTTGCCCCCACCTTCTCCTCACCTCCTCCTCACCTGCTCCTCTCCTCATCCCCAACTCCTCCTCTCCTCATCCCCAGCTCCTCCTCACCTCCTCACCAAGTTCTCCCCACATCCTCCCCAACTTCTCCCCACCTCTTCCTCACCTCCTCTCCAACTCCTCCTCACCTCCTTCTCACCTCCTCCCCACATTATTTCTTTCTTTATTCAGACAGAACATGGCCAGCGTTTGCGGTTCTTAATGGTTCTGCTGAAGGAGCTGATGGATCTTCAGAGTGAGTGAGTAGAATGTTATCTTACAGATCAGTGATGCATTCAGTCAAACACACGATTGTTTCAACGTCCGGACTTTGTCTTTAGCTCACGGCCCGAACACGGCTCCGGGGACGGGTGTGTGGGTGGAGGGTGTCGAGATAAAGGATGGAGGCGAGCGCCAGGGTCCCGTCTGAATATTTAATGCTGTGTAGACGGTGATGAAAAATACATGTGTGAGGAAACGCCGCTCCGGATCGGAACGCTGTCGAGTTGATCCAGGTGACATTCAGCAAGAGCTGGACGCAGAGCAGCTGCGGACACACACACACACACACAACGATAAAAACACACATACACACACACACACACACACAAACACACACACTAATAAGCACACACTAATAAGCACACACTTTGAAATACATATACACACACGTACAAATACACACATCTATAAACACATGCACACTTAAACTCAAACTCTAATAAGCACACACTTAGAAATACATATACAAACACACACACACACACACACACGTGCACGTATATCTATAAACACATCCACACTGAAACATATACACATACGAACAAATACACGCGCATGCATACACACACACCTATAAACATACACACACACTTAAACACACACACACACTAATAAGCACACACTGAGAAATACATTTACACACACACACACACACACATTAAACACATACACACTTACACACACACTTAGAAATACATATACACACGTACAAATACACACACCAATAAACACATACATATACGCACGAGCCTAAAATAAACACACACACACACACACCTATAAACACATACACAAACACACTTAGAAATACACACTTTTAAATACATATATACACACATACAAATACACTCACACACACACACACACCAATAAACACTTACAGGCTTAAACAAACACACACACACACACACACACACACACACACAGCTGAATGAGGTTGGAATAATAAAAAAGTTCCCAGTTCCTCAGTGTAGTTCCAGTTCTTGTTTAGTGTTTATCTGATTCTGATTCTTGTATAATTGAGTGTGTGTCTGTCTGAAAGAAATGATGAAGATAAAAAAAACATTTTCCACGACGACTGTACTCGGTTACCATGGTTACCATATCGCTCCACAACAACAACACGGACTTTGGCTCCTACAAGACTTTTCTTTGTTGGTATTTATTATGAAACCTTCCATCTCTGTATCACTCATCATCACTGTATGACAAACGCTGGTGATATTTCATTGACCCCCCCCC